>PVKE010001305.1:0-103729 GCA_004027555.1 Craseonycteris thonglongyai
GGGCTCTGAGGGTCCGCAGCCGGTAGCGACAGAACAGCTGGGCAGCACCTTCACGGATGAGAACGTGGTTCATCTTCTCCACAGTGATGTGGAAAAGTTGGGATGTGACTCTCGGGGACAGAGAATCAGGGCAGAGCCAGGTAAAGCAAATGCGCAGATCCATCTTCCTCGCACTTGGCAGGGGGCGCCTGCTTGGCCTTGTTGCCTTCAGGCCTGTCCTTGACCACGGCTGTGCTGCTACGTATTCCCACACCCCCGTGGGTCCATCACACACAGGGCCGGCGAGCCACGCTCGGACCACCCCTTGCTGCTCTGACCGCTCAGAGGGAGGCTCGGCTCTCGGTGAAGCCATTTATCACCAGCAGGAACCAAGTGGTTCCAAACAGACACTGTCTGAAAATCAAAATGTGCACAGGGTGTCATACTCTATTTAAACATTTCTAAACACGTCTGGAGACTCAGCAACGAGTACACTCTTTGGTTTTGAAAGTGCTCTTCCCATAACTGAAAGCGAGACTGAGTCTTTGCAAGTCTTGGCTTCTAGGGGCCGCAAAGCGAAGTCCTGAGACGTTGAGGCTGGTCCCGCAGGAACTGCCACGCTGCCTTTGGCTAACAACTGGGAGACAAATGTATCACTTGGTACTATCGCCATGTTGCTCTGGGTTTAAGGAAACCGTGTCATTAATAAAGTCACAAACTAGCGCTAGAACCAGAGCAAGTGCCTAAGGCTCAAACTCCTGCCACCATGTCCCGTGCAAGGACCAGATCTCACGTTTGTATGGGCAGAAAGTGAGGTGTCTTTATGAGCCGAGAGGAAATAATTCCATAATACCTGCCGACACCTGAGCAATACCTGTATCCAACACCTGGCAAAGCAAAACCCACAGCAGGTGCTAAATCGTTTACAAAGCTTGCTTTTAAATCTAGAAAACATAATGGTAAACTTCAAAAGTCAACGAAATAGCTGATTCAATTTATTCTCCATGAATTTTTATTTTCCACTCATTGAGAGTAGAGCATTGTTAGGTTAGAAACCAGAAAAAGATTTAGGACTGCCTGTAAACTCTATAATTATTAGAATTAATAGAAATTTAATACTATGTCCAACAACCTTTAGGAGGTAAAAATGCAAACTCAAATCGGTTAAACAAATGAACTTGAGATACAGGAGGAAGAAATGGACCACATTTGCCACCTTTATTATTTTCTTGCATAGATGCCACTAATGTAGTTGTGGACTAAGGCTGCTGCTCCAACTAAAAACCCCGTCTATACAGTTAAAAACTCAGTTCTTACTGGATGTTGGGATACTGTATTGCTGCCACACATTTTTCTTAATTATTTACTTGCCAGTAAACTCAGTGGTATCACACACACACAGCCTGTGCTACAATCAGATTGTTGTCTTACTAGACAACTGGAACTGAGCAAGCTAGAATAATGATACAGTGAATTTTCAAAATTAAGAAAATCTGGGGAAGCCGGGATGGCTCAGTGGGTTAGGCGCTCACTTTGCAGCGCCGGGGACCGAGGATCGGATCCCGGCCCCGCCCGTGCGGAACCATGTGCTGAACTGGGAGCTCCCCCAGTTCAGTTCTCTCTCTGTCTCTGTATCTCTCTCTCTCTCTGTCAAAAATAAAAATAAATAAATAAAAATATATTAAAAAAGAGTAACTACTATTTAAAAAAAAAAAAAAAAAAAGAAAATCTGTTTGTATCTAGAGCCCAACTCAAAGCTAACAAGGAAATGATTTCTGAATGATTATTTGGCTCAAAGAAAGAATGACGTGAGGGTTAACAGGTTCATTCCAATGCCCTCTCCCCCTTCAAAGTAGTGTCTTGTTTACCTTTAAAGTCTTTGCCTGATTCTTCAAGTCCAATGCTCAGTTCTTGAATGCTGCGACCACGAAAGAGTCCGTAGGTGATCACAATACTGCCGTTTGAAGAAGAATCACTAATGGCGATTGTACTGCGCATCCATTCTTGAGTCCCAAGAATCACACAAATGACAATGAAAGATCCAAAGCTGGTGAAAAAGCTGGCTAAGAACATCAATGTTTTCTTTGTGGTCGGCATTTTCTCAGAAAAATAAGGGTGCTAGGGTAAAAAAATATATATATTTTTAATATTATCTTTGGACCTGATCATTGGGAGTCCAAAACTGAGAAATGGAAACTAATGCTTTGTTGTAAAATATAAAAGCTCACTGTCCATAGGAAGGGTCATTCTAATGAGCACTGGACTATGAACACGGTCATAAAGATTTACAGTAGCTGAACTTTGGTCTGAAGGAAGGTTGCTATGGTTATAACCAACCAGCAGAAGCAAGAGGCAGGCACGGTCTCCCCAGGGCTTCCTCCGTCTCACAATTAATTTGTAACCCTGTCTAGTGCCCTGGGAGCAAGTTCAGCTACCATGTCAGAACAGAACTAGAATTCCTGAATCATGTGGGGATAGGGGATCCGTATCCCCAAAATATTGCTGGCTCTGAAGTCTCAGCTCATTTGTGAATTGCTTTACTGGTTAATGACTTGACCCTACAACTGTCCCAAAAGGAGGTTAAGCCTTTACTAAAGTGACCATGGAGCAGAAAGAGAACATGAAGGAGAATTTGATTTGAATATATGCGTATGTATGAACATTAATTTGTTTCATACAGAATTTCAGCAGTTATTTCCTTTCAGGCCACTTATACTCAGTGTGAAAATAATTTTGCATCATGATACAAATATGTACATGTATGCTCATTGCAAAATAAATATTAAATAGAACTAGCAAAAATAAAAATTAAAGCAAATATAATAAAAATTCACCATAAAAGAACTAATTCTGTTCATATTTGAGCAAAGACTTTTATACCCATATTCTTATGTCCATTCATACATGTATATTAAAATCAAGTTCGGCTATTAAAAATCTCAACAATTTGTCATGGAACTCCCTTTATATCAGTAAATAAGGCTTACCATTATACAGAGTAACCATAATTATTTCTACAATTCCTTTTTGGTGGCCTTTTAATTGTTTCCAGCTTTTCGCTGTTATATTCAGGGGGTACCGGGATAGCTCAGCAGGTTGAGCACTTGCTTTGCAACCGCAAGGTCCAGGGATTGAATCCCAGCCCCGGTCCATGCAAACCCATATGCTGAACTGTGGTCCAACTGGTAACTGCCAGGATGGCTCAGTAGTGAAGCTTCTCCGTTCCCATGTCGGGGGGTCCCTGGTTCGCTTCCCGCCCTGAGCGATCCCACATTCACCTTCGTGGAATGAAACAATGTTACAACTAATGACATATAGCTATGGAGACTGTTCTGGGCCTCCCCACTTCTCTCTCTGTACCTTTTCTCAAACAATAAAATAAATATTAAAAAAAAAAAAAAAAGAAGCAGAAGAAGAAGAAAAAGAGAGAAAACATCTTCTGCATTGCCAGAATGCACTGAAAAAAGCTGCTATCTTTTTAATTTTTTGCTACAATTTGTGGCTGCTGATTTCTTCTGTTTATCTTGTGGGCTATTAAACATCAGCTTTAAAGAAAGCTGATGTACAAATATACAGCTCATAACACACAGAGCTCTAGAGTATATAACAGCATTTATTTTACTCTTTTTAGTTAATTCATGTACATTCCTGCTCTTGTAGTAAAATGTAGATAGTTTATATATACTTTGGGATCATTTTAATAGAAAGTCTGCCTCAATATAATCATAATTTTTTATTAAAGAGGCATTTTTTGCTCCACACATAAAAGCCTTTCTTAGGATTGCAATGCTACAGAAAATCAAAACTAAATTTTTCTTTTGCTTTAATAACTGATAAGAAATAGCTGCCTATATCCTGTTTAATAAGAGAGTTTCCTGAATATATCAGTGCTGCCTCAGACTCTATTACCAACATTTCCCCTCAATTCCTAGAGCAAACGGGAAATATATACAAGGCAAAAACTATGTGACTAAGGAATCATTCCACAAGTGATAATGTTCCATGAATTACAGATACTAATTTCATGGTGAGAAATTAAGTCATTTCCTTTTGCTAGAAATCTGTTGAAGGTCTCATGGTTTCTGAAAAAAAGTGAAGGAGAAGATAACTTTTGCTGAAGTGTGAACCTTTCTGAGAGGCTGTGATTTCTTAAACTGAGGTATAATTGACATAGAACATTAGTTTCAGGTGCAGAACAATGATTTGATATTTATATATACTGTGGAATGGTCACCACAAGAAGTCTACTTAACATTCATCGCCATACATAGTTACAATTTTTTTCTTGTGATGAGAACTTTTAAGATCTATGCCCTTAGGAACTTCCAAATATGCAACACAGTATTGTTATCTATAGTCAGCATTAGGTAAAGGGTGTCCCAAAATTCACGCAAGATTTGAATTTTGTGTCATCTGTGCGGTAAAGTGTTGCCAGCAAAAAAAATGACAGCGTGACCGCTGACAGTTCAGGGTGTTTAAAAATGGAGCGCTCTATGAAAGAACAACGCGTTTTCATTGTTGAGCAATGAAAATTTACAATTTTTAATTATAAACCTGTGTTTTCTATCAAAATTACTTCTTGCGTGAATTTTGGGACGCCCTCTACAAGATGCTGTGATTTGGGGGAGGCATAGGGAGCCATTCTGTGCATTATAAAATCACTTGAGGCATCATGGAAAGTGCTGGACTGTTTTATTAGCTCAATAACTCCAATTTCTAGGCCTCAGTTATTTTTAGTCATATAAGAGAAGTAATTAACAATGAACAAACGTATGGGGAACCTTGCAGAGACGTAAGTCGGGAGAGGGCGGGGCAGAGAATCATTGAGTAATGTAAAAACAGAAAGCTCTGGACCCATTAGAGTTACTCACTCTGACACACTCTGAAGATCAGAATAGTCACCCCGAGCCTTGTCTTTGTGGGGACAGATCCTGATGTCAGTTTTCCTTGCGGGCCACGCCCTGCAGCCAATCAATCGCCAGGACCTTCTGATCGCATGTTCTAAAGTCATGTTATGTTCATGTTTCTGTACAAGGTTTAAAAGCAACTCTGACTCGATTTTGCTTTTTGCTTATTCTTTAGAGAACATTCCTGGCCTGGGTGTTTTCACTGTAATGGACACTGTTCTGCCCTTAGCGCTGGTGACCTCGGAGAAATCCAAACGCCCAGTAATTGAGTGAAACGGAAGCTAAGACGCACATATGCAGTTGATAGCAACAGTCACGGGAAACCTGCCTCCAGGTGTGCTTTAAAGGAAAGGAACTTGGTGAAGCGGAGCGAGGGACGGGGTCCAATTGGGAGGGTGGCACAGGGAGGTCGAGGGTGGGATTAACAGCGAGCGAGTGGGGGGCTTAGGATGAAGCTGTGGACTGAACAAGGGTCCTGGGGTCCTAGAAAATGAGGAAGGCTCCTTGTTCAGGACGACAGGAGGCTGGGGGAGGTCCTCAAAGCCCAGGATGAGAAAAGGGGCCTTGAGCCTGAGAGGTTGGGTGACAATGGTGAAGAAGGATCAAGAGGCTCCTACTTGGACATCAACACAAACTCTGCTTTGGGGCGAAAGGCAGTGTGCCTTCGGGTAACAATGGTGAATGTCTTTGGAACTGATGACAAGTTGAGGGATATTGCTGAATTCCTGGAAGAACCTTTGGGGCCCCACAGAGAGGGTATTACCGGAGAGAAGAGCCATCTGCCCCTCATCATATTTCCAGGGCTGTTGACTTTCCAACAGCAGATGTCTGACAAAGGCAACGCGTCTCTCTTCTACCCCAGGCTTTGCCTCTGCGGCCCTGCCGTGTTAACAAGCAAAGCTGCTCCCCAGAGCTTTGGAACGATCGTCTTCACGGACGGAAGCCTGGTTCTGATGGCCATCGAGAGGCGTCTCGAGGGAAACCGCGAGTGGGGTGACGTCACTGGCTACCTGGCCTCACTCACCCTGCGTGTTCCCTGCGGGCGCGCTCTGGAGGGAGCCGCCTGCCCCTCCTCACATGGGCTCCAGGGAGACAGGCTGCCTGCCGGGGGCCCCTCCATCTGCCAGCCTACAGCAGTTCACTGAGCACCCCTCAGCTACGGGACGTGTGTTCCGAGCTCAAGATGCAGATGTGACCGACAACAGCTGAGTGTGGGAGCTCACGGAGGGCTGGGCCTTGGGCCAGCTCGGAGGGTACAGCACAAAGGTGACAGAACCAAGACGACCCAACGGGTCTCCTTTCTGCCCTCCCGGTGGGGTTTCCTTTACTCTGACACCCCCTAAACAGCTTGCACACCAGCTGGAAAGCAGTCCCCGAACGCGGCACCCATGGAACAGGTCTGTCACCCCCCCCCCCCCAGCTGCTGTCCCTCCTCCCGGGTGTGGTTAACTCTGCCAGGTAAGTGCCATGATGACAGGCAGGTCCTTTCCCGCACCCACAAGTGGGCACCGTCACCCTGAGGAGGGCGCATTACGCAGCTCGCCCTCCTTCTGGGAACCAGGAGAGGTGCGAGGCGCCTTGTCCCAAAGCTCCAGCCCGGCCACTTCCCGGTGTCCAGGGTCAAGGCCAGGGCGGAGGGCCCTTCCCACGTGTAAGAGTGCCTGTCACACCGTGACACGCCCCACGCGCGCCTGGGGCTGCGCCGCGAGGGCCCGGCCGGGGTCGCCTGGGAGGGGTCTCCGCCTGGGCAAAGGGACCTTGCAGGGTGGCTGGCGCCCCGGAGCCCCGGGCCCTCCCGGGCGGGGCCGCGGCCCCCGGTGGGGCGGGCGCCCGGGGTGCGCTCCCGGGGCCGGACACCAGGCGTCGCCCCCGCGCGTCGCAGGGCCGGGCCCCCGCCCCCGCCGCGGAGCCCGAGCCCGGCTGGCGCTGAGGCGGCGGCGGGACCGGCGGGACCGATTTCCTGCTCGGCGGCGGGCGGCGGGCGGCCCGGGTGCGCGCGGCAGGAGGCGGCGCAGGCGGCGCCCCGAGCGCGCGGGCGCCACGACCGTCCTTCGCGCCCGGCAGGGGGACACCGGGGCGCCCCGGAGGGCGGCGGGTGGGCGCCCGGGAGATGCGGCATCGCCGGGGCGGCGGGATCGGCGCCACCGGACCGGGCCCCCGGAGGTGAGTGCGCGCGCGCGCGGCGAGGGCTGGGGGCGCCATGTGCCCCTGCGGGGGCCGTGCGCCCCGGTGGCAGGAACAGGCCGAGGACGCCGCCTCTGTCACCGCCGCGGGAGGGAGGGCCCCGGGGTGCCGGGTCCCCCGATAGCCGGGCCCCGGCCGGCCCATCGCCAGCCGGGTGCCAGCGGCGCGCGACCCCCGGCATCGGTGCGCGGAGCCCCCAGCCCAACTTGGCGACGCCATGGGCAGCGCTCACTCCTGGGAAGGGGACCTGCAGAGCCGTGACTGCGTGTGGTGGCAGCAGTGCTGGGCGATGTGTGTGAGCGCGGGCGAGACCGGGAGGGGGTGCGCACGGGCGTGCTGGGGGGCCACACGCTCACAGGGGTCGAGACCGGAGCCTTTGGAGAAAGTGGCTCCGAGTTGTGCCAACTCCGGGAGGGGCAGGGGCAGGTGGTCTCAGAGCCACCCCCCACCACGGCCCGTGCCCCTGGGGGGCTCAAAGATGCAGTGGGGAGTCCAGGGAGTGGGCAGGCCCCCGGCTGGCCCCGGCAGGACTGCCCCTACTTGCAGGGTTGGGGGTGGGGGGTGACCTACGGGTCAGAGTGCAGCACCCCAGCCCAGCCCGTGGGCTCCCTGGGACCATCTGGGGAAGCCTGGCAGCGCACGGGTTGGAGAGGCAGAGCCAGGCCCTGCTGTGACCTGCTGGACTGACCTACATTCCTTCCTGGCAATGGCACGCCTGTCTAGAAAGGTGAGACTGTTCCACTTGCCTGCTTAGGACACCGATCTGTCTTGGACGGGACGCCCTATCGGAGCTCCCATCCAGGAAACTCAAGGGAAGGAGAATGCGGCTCTGTGCTTGCGCTTCCGAGTGGAAGGTGGCTGAGCGTTCGTCACTGTGCCCGTGGCCAGTCAGCTGGTGACCCCACGTGCTCCCTGACATAGTGCCTGGAGGTTTGGGTGTCCCAAAGGTGGGTGCGCTTGTACTTTCGCCCACTAAACACTCACACCCATGTAAACTGGGTGTGTGTTGGGGGCAGGGGCGCCATTCCACACCCATCACGGAGCCAAAGGAGGGCATGCTTGTGGGGTGTTGCAGGTGAGGCTGGTATGGGCCAGAGCTCTGTGTGGGGACAGGGGTGGGGTCTGGAGACCCCGAATACCGGCTCTAACCTTCTGAGGAGCTCAGGGCGCCAGGTTTGGGAGCAGGGGCGCGACACCATGCAAGCTGCCCTCCACTCCTTCCCTTGATGGGTCCTTTTCGTTTGTAACGTTCTTGAGTTGCACATACAGAGACTCCGCTGTCAAAACGGGAACAAATGTATCCATCAGGATGAAGGCTGGCCTCCTTGCTGTTGGATTATCACTAGGGAAAAACAGTGTGTTCCAGGGCCGTCTCTGCAGGGCCTTTGGGGTGCTATTTCCCTGGTCCCCGCTGTGGATACTCCCAGGCCTTGCAGGTCCTTGGAGGGGCAGCCTGCTCAGCCCCCTGCTCCGACTGGCCTTCCTTTTGTCTCCGGCTTAGGGACTCCTACTTGTACCTCAAAGCCCACTTCAAATGCCTCCGTCTCCACTAAGCCTTCCTGGCTCAGGAAAACTCTCTTCCTTTAGTTCCTTTTGCTGCCTGCCCCGGGGCGCTTACCGGACGCTTTTGATCTCCAGTTGCCTTGTTCTAGAGACGAAGTTCTATCCTCTACCCAGGAGTCCTGAGCTTTTAGGGCGGGAGGTGTGACTTTGAGAGCTTGGACTTCAGGTTCAGATATGACTTAACATAACCCCCCGCTCTGATGTGGCCTCGGCAAAGCTATTCCAAATCCCGCCGCCGTGTTCTTGCCTCCACAGTGGGCATGACGCCCTGGGCCTCACACAGCTGTCGTGGGCACGGCAGGTGAGACGGGTAACGTACGGGGCGCATGGCTGGCGCTCAGTACGTCCTGCTGGCTGTTCTCCTGGGAAACCTGCGGCTGTGTGTTGCATGAAGAACCAGCGAAGTCTGAATGAATAACTGAACAGAGTCAAGCTCCAGATTAACAGGGAGACCAAATCAATACGGTGTGGCGTGCTAGGCCACGTTACGTTTCGCAAGATAATTGGAATGATTGCGTCCATTTTGTGCCATGTATTTTAATCTCACAACGTTATGGCTTACTGGCGCTCCACGAACAAATCCGTTCTTTCACACACCCCGTGGGCGCGTGAGCGTGAGGGTAGCCTACAGAAACGCCGCTTTCATGCGCTTGAGCCTTCCCCGGGCTCCTGGGTTGAATAACCCAGGCTGTGTGCCAGAAAAATGCAAAAGGGAGCCAAACGCGGCCCCGAGCAGCTGTGTGGGCCTGAACCAGGTGTGTGGACCCAGGGGCAGAGGAATGGCTTCTAGATGAGAACAGGGAGGCCAGGAAGTCGAGACTACCCCCCAAATCCTCAGAGTTCCACTCTGCTTATCTCTAAGGGAGAGGCCTGGCACTGCGATCTCTGAGCCCCTGCCAGGCGGGGCGTGCCAACTCATCTCACCCTGTGCAGGGCTGGGACTCCGTCCTCGCTCGAATCCATGGCTGAGCTTCCTCTCATTCCCAGCTCATCCCATGGGTCCCAACTCTCTCTGAGCCCCAAGTACCGGCTTTGCTAGCGTAAGGTTAGGCTCGTGGGTGTGCTTGGGGTGCTGGTGATTTTAGATCCTGACCCCAGACACACCAGAAGTTCACTTAGAAGAGTTAACCTTCCAGTGCTTTGTCACTGACAGTTTTTCCTGAGTGTTGGATACTATTCTAGACGGTTGGGGCTTCCGGTTCGCAGCCCCGGAGGTCAAGGGCTTTCTTGAACTGTGCTAGTCCTCCCGCAGGTACAGGTGCACAGTGGGGGGAGGGGCTCCTGCCAGATGCGCTGGGGAGATCCCTGCCTTGGGGATTCCCACGCCAGCTTCCCTTTCTTCTCTTGGTCTGGCTGCTGTTCTCCAAATCATGCCCATCCAGGCCCGCCCTGTCCCGGTGCTGCGCCAGGGAGATTTGATGTGGTTCACGGCCTCTTTGAACTCACACAGGCCTCGGCTCAGAGCCAGAGATGTGGGCCTCGTGTCTTTCTTTCAACTACGCAACTACTTCAAAGGACTTTGCGACACTCGTGACATAAAGAATGTTCGCAAAAACCGTGCCCATAGACTTTTGTACTCATGCCCCATGAAATAGGGGCCAAATATACAGGATGTCTATTTTAAACGTTTCAGTTATAATCAAAGGTACCCAATTAATATAGCCCATCAATATATATTGTATCAGATGGCCAAGTGTGGTCCCTTGTCTTTCGAATGGGGACAAGGGCTCTCCCCGAACGAGGCGGTCAGGTGGTGGGTTGAAGTGAGGCGTAGAGAGCCAGGCCTGGGGCTTGTCACCTGGTCACTGGTGCTTCTGTCCTGCCCAGGAGTCCAGGGGCAGCAAGATTTGAATCGAAGGCCTGAGGTGATCAAGTGCGGGTTTGTCTCCTGCCACACTTGTTTTGTCCTCAGGGCAAGTGGCCGAATTTCCTTTCTATACATGCAGACTTCGTGTTTGGTCACTAATGTCCTTCGCCGTAGTCAGCCGGGAACCACTAGGCACCGGTTTCTGTACGAGGAGCAAGTTAGTTCCATTTCCCTTCTTGCCCAAGACTTTCGCCTGTCCCATCACACAGCTACGCGATTCCCGTGTGTTCTTCTCAGGGGCCTCGGCACCAGGCCTTTTGGTTCAGTCTCCCCCCGAAAGAGCCTCTGTCATAGGCCTCCCGCGGGTCCGAGGGGCAGAGGTCAGCGGTCTGTGGGCAGCCCAGCCCTGACTCTGCCCAGCGCACGCGTGCCCGGGGGATGGGGGTGCCCCTGGAGCCGAGCCCGGGCCCGCGGCCGCTCCCGCCCCCGCCGGTTCCCCGCTAAACCCCGGGAGCCCGGGCCTTCCTTTCTCCTCCAGTTCAAAGAGGCCAGCTTCACAGGCGGCCACGGCGGGCCTGTGTACTGTCACACCCCAGGGCCTCTGCCCTCCTCACCTGCCGGTCTGTCTGCCTGACTTCTAGTCACGGGGGAAAGCTTTCATTTTGTTGTTTGAAATGCGTCGTCAGTGGACCTCCATCTGTGGGAAGGGCGGGGATCTCCGTGGATGAGTCCGGTGTTGCCTCTCTTCCTGTTGCGGGGTTTGGGGCTGAAGGGTACAGGAGGCAGAGGACGAGAAGGGCTGAGAGGGGTGTTGGGGACACTCGTGGTTACTTCTGCTCACATCGCAATTCTTCCCGGGACTGGCCTGCTTTTAGCCATTCTCTACCCACCCGCACGATACAGGACACACTGTCCTTGAAAGGCTGGGGAGTTTTCGAGGTCAGACCGAATGGGTCCTTAGAAGGGGGGTGCCTATAGGGTCCCCCAGGAGACCCAGTGAGGGCCCCCGACAGAACGGCTCAGACCATCCCCGAGATTCCAGAAAGACCTGTGCTACGATGTTGTGCAGCACAGAATTCTTCCTGCAAATGTTCCGGAGCTTTCCTGCCTCCGCCCACTTCCCCACATACCGAAGCGGAGTCAGAGGGCGAGCTGTGTGGGGAGGAGGGGAGTCAAGAGAGACAGACACACAGACAGAGGCGCTGGGTGCTGAGATTTTCCAGGGTTTGTCATCTGAAGAGCTGCCCAATTCCCTTCCCACCCAGGATGGGAGCCCTGGATCGTGGGCCCGTGTGGGTGGGAGCTAAGCGCCGGGGCATGGCCTGGGACAAGTGCAGAGAGCACAACCTGTGCTTGTTCATGTCAGCGTGTGGACCTGACCTTCAGAAGCGAACACCCCAGGCCTCCATAGGAGGCCGATGCTCTCTCACAGTCTCGGGTGGGGAAGGGATTCAGTGGCCATGAACCAAACGCCACAATAGGTGTGTCCTCTCATTCCATTCCACTCAGGGATTTACAGGAACTCAGTTTGGGCTGACAAAATGTCACCCGAGGGCACTTGCTTTAATGACTAGAAAACACATGAGAATAAAACACTCCAGCTTCTTACTCGTGTAAAATAAACCCTCTGTGATCTTGTAACCGTGCTGTGAGAGCTGCTGATCAGAAAGGAACTTTCTTAGGCAGCTACCTTGTTTCACATCATCTCAAAGCCCACATTGTTAGAGTGAAATTACTCCTTGTACTGAAAGCTCTTTTTCTGGCCCCGAACGTGGCCTTGGTTTCATCAACAGCTGGACGTGGAAGTCCGGGACGTGGAAATACTTTGAAACCGTAGGCCCATCCTTCGTTGGGACGTGCGGCTGACTCAGCATTCTCTCATCCTCATCGTCAGCGTGTGGCATTCCCTGGGAAGCGCATCGGTCACTTAGCAAAACGGTTGCTTGCCAGGGCTGCGAACATCAGCGAAAGCTCGGTCATTGAGCAGAGATGCCATCAGCCGGCCCATTTAAATTCCTTCGAGCACCGTCCTGGTTTTGGCCCAGGGAGCATGAAAGCGCAAGAGCCAGACATCTAGTAAGTTCGCAGTGCGCTGTGCCTGGTTCGGCCTGTTCGCAGCTGTAGCCAACCACCTTCTTCCCAAGCTGGTTCTTGGTTTTCATCACGGGTGGGTCGTGAGGTCACTCAGAAGGGACACACGGAGATGCTACACGTTTATTGAGTGCCTATGGGACACACTCGCTGTGTTTAGCACCGGCGTTACCAAACAATGTCGCAGGGCTGTCCTGTGGGTGCCCTGCATCCGTGGGGGCAGAACTGGTCACTGCTGGGGCCTGTTCAGTGGACTCTTGGGGGCAGAGGATGGGCACGGCTGCAAGGACTTCACCCAGGACAGCAGGCCTGGCTCTCCGGGGTGTTTTCTGGGTAACCAGAGGGGCTAGAATATTCTTGCTGAGGCTCCCATGGGACTGGCCAGCAGTGACAAGTAGCAGGACGTGTCTGGGGATGAGCAGGTGTCCATGTGGACCTGGAGCTCAGGGATGGAGAGGGTGGGATTCTCCCAGCACGTGTGAGAGGCTGTTCCGTCCACAGGACCAGCAGGGCTTCCTCACGGTGCCCGCTGAGCTGCCACGGACGCCTGGGAAAGATGCCCATGGGCGTTTCGTTTAGTTTGTTTTTGTTTTTTACAGTTTTAGGAGAGTCTCGCTTGACCAAGAGCTGCGGGCCCTCTGCTAGGGAGGCCACCCGCATCTGGAAGAGTTACAGGTTTAAGGGGTGCTGATGAGCCCAGCTTTGGGGCTGCGTTTGAGGTGCTTTGGGGGAGCCAAGTGAACCTGCCAAGTGCGGGCAGTTGATTCTCCCGGGAGGGTCTGCAATGAGCCATGAAGGGAGTTTTCCATCACAAAACTGGTAGTGACAATGTGCATGGCCGTGGCAGCGTGCCCACCCTGCACTTCTGCCCGGAGGCCCTGGAGCTGGTACCTTGGCCTGGTTCCTGCCCTGCACGGCCCCCACCCACCTGTGCACTGAAACCATGTCACAACTGATGATGTACAACTATGGAGACGGCTCTGGGTCCTCCTCCTTCTCTCTGTTGCTGCCTATCTCTCTCTCTGTCAAACACAATCAAAATAAATCTTAAAAAAAATGGGCCCAGTGTTGGAGCCACGCCCTTTCTTCAACGCAGTGGCCAAAGCTCATGCAGTTTACTTCTAGGCACCTCTGGCGGGATCTGTATGAACCTGAGATTGGGGTTCACTGTCAGCAGGGGCGCCCACCTCTTGACACTCATGTTCCGCCACCTGGCTTCTGGTCTGGGAAGCTCAGCCTTGAACCAGAGGAGCAGACCCGAGTGTCATTTGTGGGAATGTCGTGCTATCTGTCTGGCTAGAGGGGTGCAGTATGGGGGGAGGGGGGTGCATGGGGGTGGAGGCTAAAGTTCCAGATCAAGGTGCATAAGAAAAAAAGTGAACCATGCCTGAGGCAGCTGATGTCTCTGGGACACCAGGTGTGTGCAATGAAGGGAACAGATGAGGAGGAGCCGCTCTTCAGTGCTGTTATGGAGAACGACGCTGTGTTCTAGGTGGGGAGGGGCTGGAAGGTCTTCATCAGGAGCAGTCAGGGAAGGCGGGGGAGATGCTTCTGAGATGCGGGGTCACGCATGTGTGTGGGTGTCGGCAGGTCGTCCTCAGCCTGCAGCCCCTGTGCTCCCCTCTGCCTGCCTCCCTGCCCTATTCTCAGGGAGCTGGGAACGTCCCCACCAATAGAAACTGCCACCCACCCAGGACCGCCGGGCTGAGCGTCCACACGGGCCCCAGGGTTACAGAACGTGGGAAAGGGGCCCCCAAAACATGGCACTGTCACCTTTACGGAAACCTCTCAATAATGTAATCATTCTATCTAGAAGGTATAGAAAGTGGCCACCACTCCACTGAGCTTGCTAGAAACTGGGAGCAGCTCCGTTCTCAGCAGGGGCTCTGGGAGGGGACCCCCGGGATGTGTGGGAGCAAACGCTGGTTCCCATGAACTGTGCTGCAGCCGTAACACAGACCGCAGGTTTCTGAGCTCTGGGTGGACGTGAGCGTTCTGTCCCGTCTCACCTGCGTGGAGCCAGCCTACCTGAAAGCTGGGCGAAGCGGCACCCCCGCCGCCGTGGCTGATGTGGGCAGGAAGCCTCCGTGTGTCCTGCGGCTCCTTCCAAAGGACCACTTAGTATCGTCCGTGTGACTAGACAGCCGGCTGCCTCCACGGAAAGTGGCCCCAGAGAAAGCGAGGCAGAAGCCACAGCATCCTGCAGACTATCAGCACACTGTCCTGTCCCCGATGATCTGTTGGCCACCAGCTCAGCCCTGGTCACGCAGACAGGAACGAAGAGCCCTTTCCTAAGGGCGGGTGTTGGGAGCAGCCCTCTCTCTCTCAGGATCCTGGGGGTGTGAGGTGTGGCTCTTCGTCATACACCCCCGAATCGGGGTCTGGTAAAGTTACCAAGAAAAGGAGCTGGACAGAGATTTCCAGATCATTCTCAGGATCAACAGGAAGGCTGGGGACACAGGCTTAGCTGAGGGTCAGGAGCCCAAGGGGCAGAAACCCGAGAGGCGCCCTCCTGAGCCACAGTCAAGGCCGGACCCCAGGATGTGGCCCGTGGCCCGTGGCCGCTGCTGCAGCTGCGTGTGTCTGCCGCTGGACCCTCCCAGCGGTGGCCCCTCTGAGTGGTCCCCAAACATCCTGGATCTGCGAAGAGTCAAGTCTTGGGTGAGATTGACGTCAGAGCCTGGGTCACCTCCCTGCCAGAGGGGTTGGGCGGCAGGGGAGACGCGGCGCCGGCAGGTAGGGCCTCTGACCCACCCCAGGTGCATGGAGGGGGTGACAAAAAGGAGGAAGAGGCTGGAGGCCACTGAGGAAAGCCCCCAAACCGCAGACGTTCACCCTCCCTGGTTTGTCCTGAGCGCACGGTGATTTTTGTCTCCCCGTCTGGCCAGAATTGCAATATTACGGTGTTCCTGAAACATTACGTTAACGTGAGTCATGGTTCAGCTACCCAGGCTGAGCCCAACACCTTCCAGAAGCCTGTAGAGAATCCTTTTGTGAAGCAGCTAATCCTCTTAGAGAACACAGAACATTTCCTACCCACTTCTCGCTAAGAGCCAGGCCCTTAACGCGTGTTCCCAGGGCGGGTCTGGACCCAGCGAGCCGCTGGCTGCGCGGGAGGACACGTTACAGCTTTGCAGATAACCGCTCGCAGCGTCGCACGCTGCGTGGGAACAGAACACAACACTGTGTTGTCTTTTTTTTTTCTTTCTCCGCTGTAATTGATTGTCTTCTGGAAAGAAGTACAGGCTATTAAAATTGTTAGGCCTTGGGTTTAGTTTCGTGTTACCCGCAGGCTGTTTAACAGGAGCGCATTTGGCAGCTGAGTGAGTGGAGACGCAGCACGTTCAGCTGCTTGGAAGGTGGACCGTGAATGCAAACCTTTCCCTCTCGAAGAGGCTTTCACGTCACGGCGGAAACATTTCGCTCCATGTTCTAGAGCTGCGTCCACGTTCCCTGGATAATAGTACAGAGAGCGCAGGCCCCACGCGGGGCAGGGCCTGGCGGTGGGCATTGTGAGTGGGACCCACGCTCAGCCTCTCTGCTGCACACTCAGTGACGTGTTCTGTGTGTCAGGGACAGTCTGGTGACCCGGGGGGTGGGGGGGAAGGAGAATCAGCAGATGAGGAGCCAGGAGCAGGCAGGGAGACCAGTCGGGAAGCTGCTGTCCTAATTTAGTACAGAGGTGGGGAAAGACAGACAAGAAGGAGACAGGGAGAGACAGAGAGACACAGAGGTAGGGCGACAAAGAGACAGGGAGACAGAGAGACAGGCTGGTAATGGCTGCCACGCCGCTGCCTCTATGTGTCAGGTGTGTCCTCGGCTCTGTCTCGTTTCCCCTCCCACGGAGTAAGTGAAGCAGGCAGGTGTGCTGTGCTGGCCTCACTCACCTGTGTGGGGGTGAAAGGTTGGAGACTTGGAGGGTGTTAAAAATCTCAGGATTCACCTACCTTTCCCTCCGGCATCGGAACCCTTGGGCGTCCCTGGCTGATGCTACACGAAGCCCTGGCCTGTGTTTTTCAGGCACCGTGTTATTCCTTTACTTTGAATACCAGAATCCTCCTCCTTGCGACAAGATACCCACCTCCTACCGCTGAGGAGGCACAGAAGGAAGCTGCGGATTCACTTCCGTGGGGCTCGTGTGTCCCAGTTTTCGTCTGCGTGAGGTATCAGCCCATTCTACGGTGAGCAAGACCGAGGCTTGAAGAGGCGCAGCGACTTGTTCAGGGCTGTGTCACTGGAACGTGGCAGCCTGGGATTCAAGCCCCGGTTTATCTGCTTCCCACCGTAGGTGTGTGGCCAGCCCTGGGCACCCGGTCGTGTGAGCAGGAAGGAGGGGACCCAATGGGAAAATTCAGTGGCTCGTTGTGTGTCTCCTGCAACTGCAGACCGTGATTCAAGGATGGCCACGTCTTTGACTAGCATACGTGGCTGAAGAAAATACACTGAATCACATTTTGAACGGTTACTTTATGCCCCGTGGTGGGGCATAAACAGCATCATGAGTCACTGTTCTGATTTGATTTTACTTGTAAGAGAATAATTCCCAGACACCTGGAGATTGCAGTATTATTATTATTATTATTATTATTATTATTATGTATTCTATATTACTCTCAGTCACTTAAAGACCTATGGCTTTAAGCGGCTTTTCCTCATATTTTACATTGTGTTTAGGAATAAGACACAGGAACCACCATCATTTTTTCGGCTAAGAAAACTCGCACACTCTACAAAAACTATTAGAGAGAATATTGATTTTCGAGCTACAGTAATCCTGAATTGCATTTTTCCTCAAGATGCATAAATTGCATTAGCAGCAGCCTTTCAGTTTATTGTTAAAGCAGAACTTCAGAGAATCTTTCTTTGGAAGGTTCACACACCTTCCAACCTCCTCGTTTGCTGTTGGTGACCTATTCATCCACCCTCTATGTCAGGCCGTGTCTGAACAAACTTTAAAATCTCCTTAATTCCACAAAGAAACCGGCTCCGATGGGCTCTTGCTTTGTTTATCTAGTTGTTTCCGGGCCTGCCTCCTCTTTTCAGTAAATCATGTTTGTAGTGAACAGACCTCAGTTTCCTTAGAGCTTGGAATTTCTGAGCAGGAAGGAACTAGTAGAAAACTTGGTGCCGATATGGCAATTCGTCCTCTGTTTTAAATGCACACGTGCGTGCTGGTTTGTATTGATTCTCTTCATTCTGCTTTTGGAGATTCTCCAGGGCCCATCCGTTTCCTTTTTTCCACATCTTTAATGGTTTTCCTCTGTGCGCTGAGAGCCCCTCGTGGTGTGTGACAGATCTGTGTGCTGGGATCGATGCGCAGGCTGGTCTGGGCCTGACTCCATCCACAGGGTTGACAGAGTAGCAGCCAGCCTACCCTGGGTACAAACACGCGTGTGCACGGCAAATGCGTGTCTACCCTCAAAATGGCATTTTGGAAAGCACAGCATTGGGTCGATGAGGCGGTCCTGATGATGTGACATCAGAAAACAAATCGTCGCCTTTGGTTTCCCATCCTCCTTCTTTCAGCCCCACTTTTACTGCGGAACAAAACGCTGAGCTCTGTGTCAGAGGTCAAGGTCACCATGAATCGGCTCTCACGCTGGCGAGGGCACATTGGCTGGGTAGCCCCGCACAGCGGTGTGTCTGCTAAACACAGAGACAGTTGCGAGTAGATTTAGGCATCCAATTTGCTTGCCGTTGTCAAAACCTCATTAATTATAGGCCCAGTGGCACTGCTTACTGTTTAAAATCACTTTTAAATTACTCATGTTGTACTTAATCTGAAAAGCAAAATCAAACCTTGGATGGGTGTACATTTCAAGTTACAACATCTAACCATTGTATTCGAGGGAAAGGAGTTTAACGCGCCTTGTAAAATAAAATTAGGAGGCGCGTTGCATGCTAACTAGGTTCTGTTTAACGGTGTTCTTTCAGGTTAATTTCTTCCGTGACGTAGGCTGTGCAAACAGTAAAGTAATCAATCCCCCTACATGTTTAAATGATTTTATAAATCCTTAAGATTCATGTAATAAAGAACTTCAAGTCAGTTACTTGAAAATATGGGTTGTAAGGTAAATACTTAAAATTGATTTTATTATATATTTTTTAGAGATCAGCGAAGATAAATAGTTTTGTTTATTTAATAAATACAGATGTCTATCCAGTCTCTACCTGGACCAGATGTTAGGGACATTTGGAAATCAGGGTCACTGCTAATCTGCATGACATTCCCATAGGGTTCCCAGGGTCACTGCCCCCCAAGGTTCTCTGCCAGTTGTGGGGATAGGGGCTGAGCCATAACCTGCAGCTGGTGTCCCCTGAGAAGGGGCAGGAACACCCACATGTCACCCCGTCTTGCCCCACAGTGACTGCTCTCCATCACATTCCTGAGAACTCCAGATTCTTCACCTGGTGTCTCCTGAGAGTTTGTGGGTAGAATTCTAAGGGTCTGTAAATGCAGGTGGGGGCAATGCATACCTTTATTTCCATATAATTGGCCTCCTTTGTAATTCTAGATCCCTCATGCCTTAAGCACATTTTCTTTTAGTGGTGAGAACAATTTAAAGAAAAAGACTTTTTAGGTTTTATGCTTTTACATATTCACAGTAAAAAGCCACTCCTTTTGGTTGAGGGTTTCATGAGTTTAGACCAGCAGCGTCCAAACTTGTGGCTTCCCTGGGCCACCTCGGAAGAAGAACTGTCTTGGGCCACTCATAAAATACACTCACGCTAACGATCGCTGATGAGTGGAAAAAAGAAAAACAAAAAATCTCGTGTTTTAAGAATTGGTGTTGGGCCACATTCAAAGCCATCCTAGACTGCAGGTTGGACACGCTTGGTAGACAAAGGCATAGAGTTGTGTAACCACCACCTCAATCAGGATACAAGTTTTATAGTCTTTGGAGCCTGGCTTCTTTCACTTACCATATGGATTTGAGCATGTTCTTGCTGTGGCCTGTGTCACCAGTCTATCTCGTTTCATTGCTGTGTCGCGTTCCGCTGTATGGATGTACCACAGTGTGTGTAACCATTCCCCGGTAGGGGCATGTGGACTGTTTCCAGTCTGGGACACGTCTGAATAAAACGGCTATAATATGTATGTATGAGTTTTTGTGTGAGTCTGCGTTTTCGTTTCCTTTAGATAAGGAAGCAGAATAGAATGAAAGAGGTTTGTTATGTATGTTTAGCTGCCTAAGCAGCTTCCAAACCATTTTCTGTGTTCGGTGCAGCATTTGCCTTCCCACAGCCTTGTGTGAGCATTCCAGGTGCTCTGGGTCCCTGGCCAACTTTTGATGTCAGTTTTCTCCTTTTCTAACTTTGGCCGTTGTTGTAGGTGAGTAGTACTATCTCATTATGGTTTTAACTTGTATTTCTCTAATGCCTAATGGCATGGAGCCTTTTCTTCATGGATTAATTTGCCAAATGTATATCGTCCTTGGTCCTGTCTGTTCAGATCTCATGGCCATTTTAAAAATTGGGCTGTATCCCAAGAAATTTAACAATTGAAAAAATAAAGAAATGAACTTTAGAAATCGGGTTTTTCGTCCTCTTCTCTTTTATTTTATGCAATTAAAAGCCTGACTCTAGAATGAGCTTCACTAGATGGCCAAAGGGATGCATGTCCCCAAAAAGGTTAAGACCCCTTGGGAGACACAGTGGTTTGGAATGTCCCTGCTCTTTACATCTGCACACTTACTGGGGCACAGCTCCCGTGCTCGGGGCCTGCCTGTGACAGAACACGCCACCACCCCATCGTTCTTTCTTTCTGCTCTGCACACCGAGGACGGGGTTTCAAAACATCACCCTCAAGTGTGGGCGGGATTCCTTACGCCGCCTTCCCGCACAGTCAGCGGTAAGGCATTTCTTCTATTTTGATAGGAAATTCTTTGGCTCTTTCTCTGACTCTTCACCCAAGTGGAAGGAATCCCACAGTGCAGGAAAAATGTGAACCCAAGTATTCTAGGAGCCGCCCACCTTCAGAATTAGGAGCTCTCTCTTAACACGAAATGGGAGGGTAGACGCAGGTTTCATCCCTGCCTGTAGTTCTCGCCACCGGGCTGTGCATCGACGTATTTTCCTGCCTTGATCTCTGATTTTTCAATCACAGGCTCCCCCGCAGAACTCCTCTCCCAGCAACAATGCTTTCCATCTATTTGAGCTATTTTGTTTTAAAGTCTCTGTGGATCCTTTTAAATGGGCAGCAAAATGATGACTTTGTCATAACCAAATCTGAGTCAAATTTCAGTACAGCCTTCAATGGCTAACATGTTTAGAAACGATGATGCTTACTGATGATCAACACAAGAGTTTGTTTTGCAGCCCTCCTGTGTAGGCCTATATGCAAGAATATAAGGTATGGAAATGTCGTGCTATAATATTTTATTTTAATCAAGCCCTTCCTTGGGATGCTCTTCTTCCCATCAGAAAGGGGGGAAATGGAAAAGAAAAGTAAATGCAATGTGTATACTGACAATTAATTTAGCACATGTGTTAGGGACCGCTATAGAAAGTGCTTGAAGGGTTGCCCTGGTTTTGTGTTTGGCACGTTGGGGGCATGCATATGCCAGTGTGTGCTAAGTGCTTATGATTTGGGGCATAGGAGACATTAAAAAAGATTCTCTCCTCCAGCTGTGTGTAGTTCCTCTGAAGAAATCAAGCTCTTCACAGGTAAAAAGACAAGACCGTTAGAAAGCAGCCCCTGTGCGGTTCCAGCCAAGCCTCCTGCGTCACTCAGACTCGGTGTCTAGTTGTCCCCAAGCTGTTGTTCCTTCTGTTAGAGAGGAAGGAGGGGGAAAGACCGCTGCTGCTCACGTGCACACGTGTGTGCGCACGACCGCTCTGTCACACCCCGGTGTCCTTTTCGTATTGCTGCTGGGACCACATCTGAAGCCACGCCCCATAGTCTCCATGGGTCAGAACCCAGGTTCAGCTTCTGTCTGCCTCTTGCCGGTTCTCTGCTTAGAGTCTCACAGGGTGAAATCAGTGTGTCTGCAGGACTGTGCTCCCTGCAGGTGGCTCTAGGACAGATCGGCTTCCAAGGTCATTCAGGTGAGGTCCCGTTCCCTGGCTGGTTGTCCGCGGGCGTGGTCCTCAGGCTGTGCACAACCATTCAATCCCGGGCTCCCGGCCCCTCCCTCGGTCTTCACTGCCAGCCGTGGTGGGTGGAGACCCTCTCAGGCTAAGACTCTGCCTCCCCTCCCTCCCCCCACACCTCTCACTCTTGTTTCTTTTGCTGACTCGCGGGCCCCACCCGGTTAATCCAGGGTCTTCTCTTGATTCTAAAGTCAGCTGATTAACAAACTTAACTCCATCTGCAAAGTCCCTTCCCGGCAGCACCTAGATTCGCGTTCGATGGAGAAAGAGGGGGGTGGGAATCTTGGGGGACACTTTTAGAATTCTGCCTACTACCTCTCTGCACCCACACATTAACCAGCAAAATAACCAAGTTCAAGAGTCTCCTGAATGCCTGTGTGCAGCCCAAGCGATGTTTCTGTTTCCGAGACAATATGTGCGGGGATAATTCTGCAATATTTACCATTTGGTGTTTACGCCTCGCGGACTCCATTATACATATCGTTAGGAATACTCTTTACATAAATTAAGATGATTTTTCTCTTTCCTGAAAACACAGCAACATGCCACACATTCTGGATAAAAACGAGAAACTGTGTACACCGGGGGTCCAATTGGATTCTGGGAGAACACTCACGCACAACAGACAAAAACATGCTCAAATGCACGGTGTATGTTAAGTTTCCTAGGAATTTCCTCGCGAGCTTAATCACAGATTTTTTTTCTTTTAATTTTAAAAGCGATTTAATTATACACGGAGGAATTGATGTAGCCAAGGTTCCCTGGCGTTTGGCAGAGACAGTAATCCCAGACACACAGCACGCACCCCGACCGGGTTGCTCAGGGCGACCTCTCTCACGTGGGAGGACGCAAGCAGTGCAGGCCTTGGGGGTGGAGGCTTTGGGCTCCGTTTTCTCTCTCCCGTTTCCCACTCTTCTGGGCTGGACCACGTTTGGCAAGTCCGGTGGTCGGAAGCCTCAGCGTTCTTGTGGCGAGAATGACCGCTTGAGTGCAGGAGTTCATGAAGTAATGTCTGAGCAAGCCATCGGTCATTGCAGAAGAGCTGGACACCTGCTAGTTAAATGACCACGAGGTGATATGGGAGGGGCAAGGGGCGGGGATTCTCGTGATTGCCACTTACTCAATTTTGTTTCTCACACTTGTTCTAAAAATTTCTGGGACCGTTACAGATGCAATTTCTGACATGCAGATTCTGTGCAGAAGATAATCTTGGAATCAGAGCAAAACAGAGGCGGTTAGACCCGCCGACTTGTTTTCTTAGCACGAGACGTGGACACAGTCTCGTCTCACTGGGGTCTGTTTATGGCTTCGCTCGCGGAGAACCCGAGTGTGAATGTCGTTGTGTGAAGATGTTGTTCCTGTCCTTCAATGTCCTAGCATATTTATTTGCTTTGGGGAGAGAGCCACACACGCTTGCCTTTGGGGACCTGTCTTGGAAGTCCACCCTTCAAGGAACATGAGTACACACGATGCTGTCTACTGGCTGAGCTTGGCTGTCTCTGCCAACTGCAAACCCTGAAACAAAAAGCATCTCCCGATCAATCACTCAATTAGAATTTCTCCCCAGCACTCTGTGAAGCCCACTCGTATTGGACCTGCTCAGATCAGGTGCCCTGCAGCTCGGTACTCGCCCCATGTTATGCCCTGAGTGCAAGTTGTCACTAGAAGCCTGGACTGTCCGCCCTGAAGGAGGTCCTAGCAACTGACCCAACCAGCAGCGGCGTTTTGCAAATGAGGAAACAGAAGGCCCAGGGTCATTTTTCATCCACACAGAATCAATACTTAAGAGGGGAGAAATGAGGGACTGCCAGGCTGATGCTATTTTAAATAAGCCACTTAGAAGTGCGGGCATGTGTGTGTGACAGGACATTTTCTTTAGCTATTCGTCCGTCAGTGGACACTTGGGTTGTTTCTATATCTTGGCTACTGTGAATAATGCTGCAGTGCACACGCAGGTGCAGGTACCTCTTTGAGAAACTGATTTTGTTTCTTTTGGATACTTGCCCAGAAGTGGGATTGCTGGATTTATACTGCCTTTTTTAATTTTAATTTTTATTTCTTCAAGTTTTAAGAGATACAGGATTCGGCAGAAGCAATGCCCCTTTATCATGAGCTGGCAAACTTATAAAAAGGGAGTTGCTTCTGCTGGACCCTCTACTTCCCATGATGTTACCTCTTAATGTTCTGTTTCGCTACTGGCAGGGGTTGTGTAAATTGATGAAATGGGTATCATTGCTACTGTAACTATTTGGGATTAGAAACATCGAACCCGAGCCAATCAGTCCCGTTATTGTTAGAAGGTGCTAGTTCCATCCTCCCGACCCAGCCTGGACAACTCCACACAGAGTGAGTCAGGGGGTTATCAGATCTTCTGTGAAGCACTCGAGGAAGCCAGTACGTCAAAGCCTGTGACGGAGAAATGTTTTCTTTCCCCCGAACAACCTTTTATGAACGCCTTTCTGAACAGAGGCTGCCAGCTCATCCATCGTTACCTGCAAATAGCGTCCCATGCCTGTGAAATGCCTTCCCCGTGTCTCAGCAAGTGGAACCATTTGTCTGCGGTTCACGTTACAGCTTTTTCCGAAAAACGTGACCGGAGAGCTTCCCCTTGGAACAGGGCATCCGTCCATCAATGAAAGGATTCTTGGGATCCTTCTTTTATTGCTTCCTCGGTCTGTACTTCCTGTGCAGAGGGGAGAGAGGGCCGCCCCAGGAAGAGCCGGGGGTGTTTCCGGGCTTCCTGGCTGCGTGAGCTCTGTGGGCAGCGAGCGTCCACCCCGGTGGCTGGGTGCTTTCCTGGTTCGCTTCTTTGCTCCTCGCTGTCCGTTTCCTTACCCTTCCGACCATCCAACCCCATGCCCCCTCCTCACTCTAACTGCCAGGGCCACGCATGTCCCACGGGCACGCCTCCAGGTTCTGTCCTTATGTCCCGGCTGCCTGCATTCACCACCACGTGCCCCAGAGCCCTGACCCGCAGCCGGGGGGTTTGCAGGGCAGCCCAGTGCCCCCTCCAGGCCGAGCAGAACCACGGCCAGTCTTGGGCAGATGAGAAAGTTCTGGAGATGGTGGGGTGATGGTTTCACAACAATTCAATCTGCTTGATGCCACTGAACTGGACACTTAAAAATGGTGATCAACTCAATGGTTTGGTGGTTACCAGGATGGGGGGGAGGGGGGGACTGTTGTGGGGGGAGGTGGGAGTGGGCACTAGATATAAGGTGATGGAAGGGGAACTGATACTGAGTGATGGGCACATAATACGATGCATGAAAGATGTGATGTGGACTTGTACATCTGTAAACTGTCTAATTGTTACCAACCAATGTAACCTCATCAAATTTAACAATAAATTAAAAAAATAAAATAAATAAAATAAAAAATGGTGAACAATAGGCGGGCCTGATGTCCCATTTTAAAGAGGACAGAAAATAACAGTCCTGTTCCATCTCAAATGGTGCATCTGGCCAACCTACGGACACCCTGAATCTAGCTCAGTGAGACAAGGCTGACTAGATGGACCATTTGAAACAGGATAGCACCATTTTCTGTTCTGTTTAAAACAGGGCATCTGGTCGCCTAGTTAAAAAGGTAAGTTGTATGTCATGTATAGTTTACCATAATGTAAAGAAAACCTTCCTAGAGCAGGAATGTGAGGGCTGCATTTCTTTTTTTTTTTTAAATTTTATTTTATTGTTTTTGACAGAGAGAGAGAGAGAGAGAGAGAGATACAGAGACAGAGAGAGAACTGAACTGGAGGCACTCCCCAGTTCAGCACATGGGTCCACAAGGGCCGGGGCCGGGATTCGATCCTCAGTCCCCGGCTTCCCCGCTGCATTTCTGATCAAGACACCTTTGAGACCGGGTAGTTTTGTTTTTTGTTTTTCTTTTTTTTTAAGATTTTTGTTTTTGACAGAGAGAGACAGAGAGACAGAGACAGAGAGAAGGGGGAGGGCCCAGAGCAGTCTCCATAGTTGCACATCATTGGTTTTTCCACATAGTTTCATTCCACAGGTGGGTGCGGGGCTGCACAGGGCAGCAACTGGGTCGGGGTCTCACCCGGTGAGAAATGAACTGGTGAGTGCCTCATATGGGTCCATACAGGCCGGGCCCGGGATTCGATCCTCGGTCCCCGGGGCTGCAAAGCAAGTGCTTACCCCACTGAGCAATCCCGGCTTCCCCATGAGATGCAGTAGTTTTGAATCACAGCGGCCGGGGTACCTGAGTGACACTCGTATCACTTTGGTCTAACAGAAACCCCGACAATGTTTTCAGCATTTGATCCCTGTCTCGTTAACTCTACCAGGAATCACCACATCCTGTCCTAACCGAAACAGAAAGATCCTGTCACCTCGAGAGAGGTCGTCTAAGGAAACCACCCCCACGCGTGTAGGTCAGAGCAAAAGGGGCTTGTGTCTGTATCCGCTTGTTCTTTCTGGCGTCCGCAGTGGTGTGCATTCCTCCCTCAAAATCGGGACGACATCAAGTCAAGTTCAAGTTTCTCCCCCTCAACTGTCTGTGAGGAAGGCCCACCCTTGCCTGACGGCCCATCTCTGCTCCTCTGTAGGCTCTGTCACCTCTGTCACCTCTGGATTCAGGAATGATCACTGCAGTCCTTTCTGGGAGCCTCTCGATGCCCCTCTCGCTCAAGCCTGTGGGTTCCTGAAGCTCCTTGTCATGACTTCCCCACCTTGGGAGGGTGGGCGTTGGGAGCAGCCTTCGGCCTCCAGTGGCCTCAGAGTCACAGTCTGGAGGTGGCAAGGTGGCAAGGAGATTTTGTTTGTGCTCCCTTGACACTTAATTCCAGGCCTGCACGGTCCTCACACCCACCAGTGCCCAACAGCCGGGTGGCCTTGCTTCAGCTGCTAGCTAGGGGGCCTGGGAGTGACCGTGCCCGGGCGTGGGCCAGCCCACGGGGGTGCGCAGTGTTGACTGGGGTCCATGGGGTGGGGTTTGCTGAGCCAGCCACAGACTTTGGGGAAGGGAGAAGGGGTTCCCATTGTTTCTGGGTCAGGGAGGGTCTAATAAAGAGCAGTGGAACTGTCCCCACAAGCTGGGAAAGCCAGAGGTATGGAACCCAGGGGGAGGGGGAGGGAAGCGTGTGAGCCGTGGACCCCGTGCAGAGCAGTGGTCTGTCAAGTCCCTGCTGCCAGCAGGGATGAGGTCCAGGGTTAGTTCCTGCTCAGAGGGCCCAACGAGGATCCGGGGACCAACTAGCGTGTGGAGCAGGACTGTGGGTTCAGAGAAAGACCGGAGCTGCCGTGTGATGAAGATGGTGCGGTTGTCGGAGCCCAGTGAGCAGCTCACTGGTCGGGTGCAGGGGTGGGTGGGTGGGTAGATCAATACCTGTAGTTGGAGAGGTTGACGATCTAGAAAAGCAGGCAAAGACCAGGCCACGAGGAGCCTTCTGAGGAGGTTGAGCGAGGTGGTAAAAGCCACTAGAGTTCAAGCAGTGACAAGTGTGTCTGTGCGTGTGAAAGGCCCTCTGGTCCCACGAGGACTGGAGGCTGAAGGAAGCCCAAGACTGGAAGCCAGAGACTGGAAGGTTGTGGCAGTGAGAGAGCCGTGCCCCGAAGTTAGGTGAGCGAGACGGGATGGAGAGAGCGGGCCAGTCCCACTCATGTTCAGAAAGCACCATCCTAGGAAGCAGTGACTTGGACGTTTGGGGAAAGAGAGGGAGGCGCCAGGACACGCCCCAGTTGAACAGGCAGCTTCCATCCCAGGAGGGGGCAGGGAAGAGGCCCAGGACTGGGAAGAGAGATGGATTATCGTGACTGTCCCTGTGGCTGCAGCGCTTGGTGGCGTTGCGGGTCTGCAAGCCGTCTCCTCCGCAGGATTCTGACAACCCCACGACTTCCTCACGACCTTCCCCGCATCCCAGAGCTTAGCTCAGCGCGGCAGGTGCTGCTGCTTGCAGCTGCTGGACTAACGAGTCCGTCTGGCGCTGGGATGAGACGCACTCGAAAAGCCTGCCCCGTGCAGCTGTAGCCCTCCTGCGACAGGTCCGTGGGGCAGAGACGGGGGACTGGAGAAACTGGCAGGTCAGTGTGGAGTTTCCAGAGCGAACCCGAAGCGTCCGTATGCATTGGCACCAAGGGGCACCATGCCTGTTCCTCATGCCCAGCCACCGTGCCATCAGGTGTCAGCCCCTAGCCCACGGGGCACCCGCGTCTCCCTCTGTGCTCCGGGTTCTTATTTCTCACGAGAGGTCACAGACACCGAAAGCCAGCTACACTGCAGAGGAAGCTCAGTGTAGGCGGCCTTCCTCCTCAGGAACAGGGTGGGGCAAGAAACCAGACTCACCATTACCTACATCCTGGAGGAAGTAGGTCATGTGGCCCCAGGACGGTCACCGAGGCCGATCAGAGTGAGATGTTTGACCTGCGATGGAGCTTTTCTCAAAGCGCCGAAGGGGGTGGGCCAAGAGCCGTTTTGTTTTCCTGTCAGGGCTGTGTTTCCTTCTGCAAGATTCCTCACTGCTCCCTCCTCACCTGCCGGCTCAGCTAGAGGGACGCACTCCCCTGGTCACACGCCCCTGTAGCTGGAGAAGGAGGTGAGTGGCCTCTGGGGGCCACTAGCCCCGCACCTGGCGTGACTCCGGAATGTCCACTGCAAAGCGCTCCTCAGGTTTCTGGGGGAGACCTGGGTGTGGTGACCGTGGGGATCTGGGAGGCGGCTGGACAAGCACCTTCAGAAACCGGGGGCCACTCAGTGCCCGGCGGAGAAAGGTCTGGCGGAGGCTGGGCGAGGGGTGCGGGAGGAGTGGCTGCCTTCTTTCGGGGAGTCCCTTCAGAGTCAGGATGGGGACGGGGCTCCTTCCACAGCCTGCGTGAGTCTTCAGGTCGTGTCGGTCCTCTGAGCTTGATCCTTCCTGAGTAGCGTGGTGGCTACGCTGGGTCTTCGGCCTGTATGGAAACTGCAGCCTCCGTGGGTCAGTGTCCACGAAACAACCCGCTGGGGTTTTGATTGGGTTGCATCGAATCCGTAGAGCCACTTGGGGAGGACTGATGCCTTGATAACATCGAGCCTTTCTGGTCAGGAGCATGACCCATCTCTCCACTTGTTTCGTAGTTCTTTGATCTCATTCATCAGAGTTCCATCATTTTCCTCATGTAGATTTTATACAGTTTTGTACACCGAGTGTTTCGGTTTGGGGGTGCTGACTTAGATGGTAGTGTGTTTTCAATTTCAAATTTCATTTCTTCATTATTGTTGTAATAGAAAAGCAATTGACTTTTTAATATTAACCTGGTATCTTGCAACCATGCTATAATTGCTTATTCGTTACAGGAGATTGTGGAGTTTTTAAATTTCAGATTTTCTACATAAATCTGTGAATAAAATTTGTTTTATCTCTTAATTCCCAATCCATAGACCTCTTATTTCTTTTTCTCATCTTAGTGCGTTAGCTAGGATTCCCAGTATGACGCTGGAAAGGAATGGGGAAGCTGGGAGGACTCAGCGGGTTAAGCGCTCACTTTGCAGCCATGGGGTCTGAGGATCAAATCCCAGCCCCCGCCGGTGCGGACCCATATGCTGAGCTGAGTGCTTCCCATGCAGGAGTCCCCCCAACCCTGGGCCGATTCCTGCCCTGCAGGGCCCCCCACCCACCTGTGTGGAATGAAACCATGTCAAAAACTGATGACGTACAACTATGGAGACTGCTCTGGGCCCTCCTCTCTCTCTCTCTCTATCTCTCTTTCTCTCATCAAACAATAAAAACAAATCTTAAAAAAAAAAAGAAAAGGAATGGTAAAAGGGTGATCCTTGCCTTCTTCCTCATTTTAGTGGAAAAGCATCTATAATAGTTTCTCACCGTTCAGTATTGTGTTAGCTGTAGGGTTTTGGTAGATGTTCTTTATCAAGTTGAGGAAATTCCCTCTTTCTTCTTAGTTTACTGAGAGATTTTATCATGAAGGGTTGTTGGATTTGTCATATGGTTTTTCTGTTTCTGTTGGTAGGATTGTGGGATGTTTCTTCTTTAGCCTGCTGACTGGATAGATTCCATTCATTATTTTCATCTGTTGAACCAGCCTTGCATGTCTAAGATCGATCTCTCTTAGTTGTGGTATATAATAATTTTTCTACACTGTCGGATTGAATTTGCTACTATTTTGTTGAGGATTTTTGCATCTACGTTCATGAGGGTACTTTGTCTATAGTTTTCTTTTCTATAATGTCTTTGTCTGATTTGGGCATTAGGGTGATGTTGGCTTCATAGAAACAATTAGAAAGCATTCCCTCTGGTCTGTCTTCCAGAAGAGATTGTATGAGCTTGTACCCAAAGTTGGGTAGAATTCACCTGTCTGTGCCTGGTCTTCCTGTTTTGAAAGGTGATTAATTATTGATTTCATCTCTTTAATAGATATAGTCCCATTCAACTTGTCTGGTTCTTTAATTTTTTTTAAAGAGAAATCCAGGTCAGCTCCAGGTTGGAGCGTGAGTGGGGTAGAGACAAATAGTGCATGAGCGCCCCAAAAGTTCATTCGGTTCATTCATTCACGCACTGCACATTCATTCAAGAGCCACCTACTGAACCTGTTTGCTGGGAACAAATCCTGGCCCAAAGGGACAGCATGAACCGCCTGTGCCTTCCTGTGATTGCCCTTGATTTCTTACTTTTTAAAAATTTGTCTTAATGTGTAACTATGCATCCACAGGAACTTCGACTCCGTTAGTTGGTGCTTTGCAGTGATCGTGGAAGTAAGCCTAACAGCAGGCAGCCTTCCTGAATTTGCAGCGAAAGCGATTGCCAGGCACGTCAGAAGCATGAAGTCTACTACTGGGAAGATGTTTGTGTTTAGAGGATACACTCGCTTTTCAAATGGCCTTACCTACTTTTTCTATCATAGTTTAGGGTGTGGTTATGGAGTCAGACCCCCGCCCCCATTCCCCGAGAGGGACCCCCCCAGCACAGTCACTCGCTAGCTGGGAGACCTAGGATGGTCTTATCTCTTGCACCTTTTTCCTCTTAGAAAATGCAAATCACAGTGCCAACCTTGTAGACTTGGGAGGGTGAATGTGATGATGTTGTAAAGCTGCTAGCACGAGGCTCCGCAGAACGCAGCGGTGGCTCGTACTAACTCCCTCAAGCTGTGTGGAGGGCCCCCAGAGCCGCAGGGGTGCAGAGGTGTGCACGTAGTGCCTGTTCCCTGCTTGGGAAGTGAGGCCAGAGGATGCTTATGACCATAGAAGAGCCAAAGAGCAGGGGAATTGCAGGAATGGCAGAAGCTGGTGTGAAAGGAGACGGTTTCCGCTGGCCCGGGCAGGCTTGCTGGCGTGCTGGCATCTGGGGACTCAGGGTGCCTGGCATTGAATGGGCAGACGGTGCACCAGAAGTGGGCTTCGAAGGGTGAGGCGGGAGTCACGTATGAGAGGGGTCCTTCGTCCCCGGCAGCCCCAGCATCCACTGTGTAGAGCGCTCAGCAAGCCAAGGCTGACTTGGGGTCCAGGGAGGGTGAGCAGGGCCAGGCTCTGCATCGGCGGAATCCCTCCCGTGCCCCCCACTCTGGAAGTTGAGTGTCCTGGACGTCTGGTCTCACCCCTGATTTTACCTGGTCCCTCTGACCCTGAGCTGTTGGACACACACACACACACACACACACACACACACACACACCCTCCTCATAACAACTGGAGCTTTACAACCCGGGAATCACAAAGCTCCACAATGGGTGGATTTTCCATCGTCCCGACTTTGCTTGACTTGGGGAGCATTTGGCTGTGGTCTCCCCCAAATGTGAGGCTCCTTCTTACACAGAACCAAGCGGCCCCCACTTGCCCCCCATCTTGGCTGCGACTGCGTGCCCAGAGGCCCTGGCTTCTTCTTACTCGGGGTCGGGGTGGGAGGGGGCCGCGCCCGCCCCCACGTGTCCCGCATGTGTGTGTCCCTCGGGGCATATAAGTGCTCTCTTCAGCTCGCACAAGCAAGAACGACAAGACATTCAGTGGCGCGCCCCAGCTGCAGTCTAATCATCTCCCGCTGGTGCTGGAGACAGCTCCCCTTTTGGGTAGGGGGTGAGACCAGAACAGTGTTGGCTTGTTAGGGAGCTGCCTGTACCGTGCGGGGGGAGGAGAATCAGATCACTGCCTCAGAGGCCTTTCTCTGGGGAACGGGGCTGGGGGAAGCTGGGCTAAGGCCCCTCAGCAGCCCTGATGCATCTCTCTCCAGGAAGAATCTCTCTTTCTGCCCAGGACTGGTGACTGCAAACCCAACAGTGACAGAGGGGAACACGCAGCTCCCCCGGGAGGCTGCAGGGGGCCTGGCACCGAGAATGGCCCAAAGCGGCACACACAGGGTGGGGACTCCCTGCCCAAAGCGGGGTGCCCTCTGACTGCCCTGCAGGGGCTGTGCTGTTCAGGCACAGCCCGGGGTCTGGCTGGAGCACTGGCTGCCCTGTGGCTGTCTCTCCCCAGCCTCTGACTGTCCCCTTGCGAGCTGTCCCTGCACGTGCTGGCCCTTCAGGTGTGCACTGTGGTAACCATTCCCGTGAGGACTGTCAGCACCACTGAGCAGGGCCGGGCTGTCTTGCTCACACTCTGTCCCCAGGCGTAGCAGGTGCAGGCATGTCGTGGGTTCTCGGCAGGTACCTGAGGAATGAATGAACGAGGGACAGAAGACGTGAGGTGTGCCTTGCACAACACCTGACGCATAATAACCGCCCGGGAGGTGCTAGTTCTGGGGCGTGGAGGGCTGCACTCCGTTTTCCTCCCTGTATTACCAGATGGTTTGAATTTCACGGAACAAGAAGCGTGCGTGACTTTTCTTTGCTTTCTAGGTCACAACAGGGCAACATAGTCAATGTTTCGTCCATCCCTCTTGTGGGCCCAGGGGTTGAAGGAAGTCTGGCCCCCCCGGGGCTTCAGCCCTTAACAGGGGAGCCAGCCCCAGGGACAGCGCCCTGTCCCTGCAGGATGGCCAAGGCCAATGGAGCGCGGGCCCGATGCGAGGTCACACGGGTCCTTTCTCAGAACTCTCAGGGCACCAGGAGACAGGGGAGCCGCCCAGGAGCCAAGGTGAATGAACTCCTTCCAGGTGGCTCGGCTGGGGACAGTGACCCAGGGCCGGTGCTGTTCCTACTTCCTGTGGCTCTGCAGGGCTGGGCACAGACCCACGCCTTCATCTCCAGGGGAGGTGCTGCGGAGCGGGGACCCTGCCACACCCTCTGGCACCCCCACTTGCACGCGCCCTGCACTGTCCCAGTGCGGCTGGTCAGCGGGCTGTCAGAATGAGGCCCGTGCATTTTCAATCAGCCGCAGACAAATGGCAGCTGTCAGTTTGCAGGGCCCTCAGAGCAGGCGCGGCAGCCAGGCCCCCGATGCCCAGCGGGCTGTGGAGCTGTGCTCAGGTTAGGGCTCCTCACGTTTTGCAAGGGGTAAAAGAATGAAGCTCTGTCCTTCAGAGCCCTTCAGCTGCCCCCGTGACTGTCCCTTAGGCACCGGGCTAGTGGTTCAGGAAGCTGCTGTTTTTCCCCTGCAGTCTGACCTCCGGGGTGAAGTCCTTGGGAGAGGCTGTGCTGGGCCACGTGATAGGTCCAGGCAGAGAATGCCCCCCTGGCACAGGCTTCCCTGACCAGGCTGGTGAGCATGGGCGGGGCTGGCACCTCGGGGCTCAGTCCCCAGGGTAGGGCTTATCTTCACAGCCCACATGGGACATCAAAGCTTTATCCCAGAGGGTCCCCAGACGCCGCCCTGGTCTCCTATCGCCCCTTTTGGATATGTGAGCCAGGCCACACCCCGGCTCCCCCAGGACCTCAGCATCTCGTGGGGGGAAGACAAGGTGTGTTTGTGGAAAGGTAGCAGCGCATTTTGGTTGAAGGTCAGTTCAAGGTACACATGGGGATGAGCCAGGGAGGGTTGGCAAAGGGGTTTGTCAGCCTGAGGACTGGAGACAGCAGTGGGGAGCCACAGACGGTTTTAGAGCAAGGCCCTGGCAGGGTCAGATGTGCATCTTGCAGTTGGCCCAGAGGCCTGGAGGTTATCTGGGACACGCACAGACATCCGCTCGTCACACGAGCACATGGTCATCAACGTGAATTATGTGCCCAGGCCTGTCCGGACTGGAAATGGCTGAATCCAGACAAACGTGATCACAGCTAAGCCGAGGTGGACGGGGAAGGGGCCTTCTCAGGGGTCTCACGCCCGCGGGTGGTGCTGAGCATGCGTGGGTTAGGGGCACAGGAGCCCAAAGGGGCTCAGCTGGGTCGATGTTGTCCCCCAGAGGACATTGCAAAGCCCGGAGACAGGCTTGATCGTCATGACTGGGGTGGGGGTTGCTAGCACTTAGAGCATAGAGGTGCTGCTGAATATCCTCACGCACAAGATAGACGTCCCCCACTCCGTGACAAAGGGTCACGTCGTCCAAAATGTCCATCATGCCGAAGCAGAAAAACCTGGGGAACGAGGAGGTGGGTAGCAAGGGGTCTGGCCATCCATACAGCCAGGGCCTGGGACAAGAACTGGGCTGGGGCCCTGGGATACACCGCGTTGGGGTGCCCTCAGATTCCTATGAGGAAGGGGAAAGGTGTGTACGTGGTATACAGTACGTGACACACGCACACGGTACGTGGTACATGGCACAGGAAGCTGAACCCGGAGCTTCTATAGCTACGCACACCCAGCTGACAGGCGGTCCTTTCTCTTTACTAAATTGAAACTTCTAGGAATAGGCTTTTATACAGAGGATGCTTCTAGAAGTTTTTGGTTCCTTTTTTTTTTCAGCCCTGGGCTAACTGTGCACAAGTCTCAATGTGAAAGGAAATATTCACTTCTTTATTAATAAACTGGAGGGCACTCACATTACACGACCATGCATCCTTCCACAGCTTGTGCATCCGGGAATATTACTTTGGGGGAATGCAAACCCTGTTCAAGCAACGATTTAAAAAAGAAGTTGTCTTCTCCAGCAGACGCCACCAAGAGTTTCATTTTCAGTGCGCATTGCAGTCGCTTGTGTGGTTCTCAGGCACGGGCTCTTCAGCAGTCTTTCCAGTGGTCTCTCCGGCGTTTTGCTGGGCGGCCCCAGAGTTCTCTGGGTCTCACAGAATGCATCTGGGCGGGTGACTCGACCGCCTTCCATGGTTCTCCCACCGAAACGCCGGGAGAACGTTTCAGCTTTAAATGTCTCCTTTCCTGGTTTCTCAGAACCCCTTGGAGACCCTGCACTCGAGTTCTGAAATTCAGCCCGAGACGGGCTTCCGTAACAAGTGTGTCCCGACTGCACCACGTGGGTTTTACTTCTTAGGAAGCTTCTTTCATTTGAACTTCCACGGTGCTATTTCTGTCATCATCCACGGGCAGGAAATAGATGCTTAATTCTATCATTCTAAATGTTACAAGAATGGCAAGGATCTTTAAAAGACAAAAGAAGAGCCTCAATTAGAAATCCCCATGGTAACAGATAGAGCTCCATCTTTTTCCCCATTTCTGTGGCTATTTTAAGTACTGAAAATGATTGACATCTGTGTGGAAGTGTGAAAAAAAAAAGTATGGATCCAGTAAGTCCACTGTGCTGGGCGATTGGGGTGTCCCGTTATAAACCATGTTCTTCCGGTTTGTCCCAGGTGTTTACTATGGAAGGTGAGACCCGCCCTCGTCACAAGCACTTCCATATCTTTAATTAGGAAGAAGTCACCATTGTCCATTGCGTTCCTTTTGTGATTTACATCAAAACAGAAATATTAACACATAAATGCTCACCCAACCAGGCTGCATGTTCAGGAAGACACTGCCTCTGTGCGAACCCATCATTTACGGCCCCTCCTAGCTGTGCGTTCAGCGGGGCAATCTGATTTTCTGGGTTGTTGGGGGGTTCTCTGAACGATGAGGTCATCGCACTCCGGGATCGCTCTTAGGTTTCAGGGTGGAGAGGAAAGTGGCATTCAGATGCCACCTGACATGGCAGCTACTGTCTCAACCGCCTTTCCAACCCCGGGGGCTACCCAACAACCTGCTCGCTTCCATTGAAGAATCCTGCCTGTAGCGACCAGAGCCCCGGGCAGGAGGCACCCATCCTTACTGCCCTGCGGGCGGGCGGGACCGTGAGGATGTCTTGTAATCTGTGCTCTTCACTCACAAGAAGGGTGCCGGGCAATTTGGGGAAGGATGATTCATAGCACTCAGGTGGGCTCGGGTCGGGAAGCTGCCTTCAGCATGCGCTAGCCTTCTTTTTCTTTAATGCTGGCTTCCCACTTTGTGAGCCTGGAATACTAATAACTGGGATTGCAAGCATCCGATTAAAAATACTGTGTGGCAGCACCTTGCCCAAGTAGGCATCTGATGCACACCAGCTCCCTTTTCCTGCAGATAAATGTGATTGCCATTGTGCCTTCCACTGGCTCCTAAACTTCCTGGCTGACAAAGCAAAAAAAAAAAAAAAAAAAGGAAAACACAATGCTTGCATTGTTCTAGTCTGATAAAAAGAATGTTCTTGGTTTTTCAGGAAATAGAAACACTTTCCCGGGGCTAAATTCTAAGACAACTGTATTTTGCAAGCCTGAGTAATTGCGTTTAGGGTTTGCAACGATGATTTTTCCCCCAGAAGGTGGAAAAGTCACCTTTGCATATCCATAGCAGGTACTGACCCGTCGGTAAAAATACCTCGGTGAATTCGTAGTACTGGGTCAGGTATGGAACGCTGATGCCTTGGCATTAGGATTAAGTCGGTTTGGTTTCTCCATTTCTTTCATCTCCTTTTAGCGGACATCTCAGAACAACGTGAAACAGAGGGGTGCAATGTCTGGAATGCTGAGGGGCTTTGTTCGCTCAGCACTCGGTGCTGCTGTGTGTGACGGGCATAACCACGTTCTGGCACCTTCTCGGGGTCGCTGTGAGGAGAGAGGGATGAATCGTACAAGTGTGGCGAGCGTTCTCAGCATCAGCTCCTGTGAAGGAGATGCTGAGACGGGGGTCTTCCCTGCCCATCTGTAGCGTCACCGTGAGCATGAACTGGGGGGTCAGGAACTGCGTGCACCGCTGACGGCGGCATCGGGGCTTCTGAGAGCGTGGCTTTGCTCGCGGGCGAGGGGCCCCTTGGCTGGGGCGCCCGCGTTAGGCGGGCGGGGTGTCCCCTCTCCTTCTGCCCGGAAACTCCAGGATCTGGATGAGTTCGCAACGTCAAGCTGATTGTTCAAAGCACTGCAGCTGAGTTCTTGGTGCTTTCATAGAGGGGCTTGTTAACACGCGTGTGCGTGCGCACACACACATAGAGTGCATGTAAGCGAGGTGTTTCCAGAGTCTGACACACACACATGGGGACTGTGGACTGGGAGGAGCAGGGATGAGAGCTCTGTCCTCTCCCCGCCCTCAGTGATGGGCGGTGACAGCTATCTCACCCATTTCCATAAAGACAGAGGAAGGGCCTGGTGAGGATGAGCTGGGTCCCTGAGTGTCCCTCAGTGCTGTCTGACCCCTCCCCACCCCCATGACCTCCCCCAGGGGTGGAGTCAGAGCAGCAGGAGACTGAGCCCTGTCACAACCTGTTCTAGAGGCCTGTGTACAAGCCTGACTTGCACATCCTTTCGGGCGAAAACCTCCATTTCCATGCCTGTGTTTGGATTTCTAGTCTAAACCGTCAGCTCTGGGCTGCGCGGCAGCCCGGCCAGATGCCCAGCGAACTGCCCGGTGGCTGAGTGCCTGTATTCAGCCAGCGGCCTTTTCTGAGTTGCTGGTTTGAGCTCAGCACCGTGTGCATTAGAAGGCCAAGGCCAAGATGGCAGCATTTCTAGTGAGAAAGCACCAAACGAGCTACCGCTTCTGTCTGTATCTTTGGGTGAGTGGCTGTGCCTTGCTTTTGTCATTTGTCAACTGTGGATTGTGCCCACCCACATCCCTGGGCAGCCGAGACAGAGACGAACGTGACCTGACCTTGGCCCACAGCGTTGCTGTCCATCTGAGGTCACCCCTACAGGGCGGCTGGAGGAAGAAGACAGGCAGATGGAGAGGGCAGCTGAGGGCAGCTTTCTGCTCAGTCAGGGGATCCCGGAGGACACCGTCCAGGGGAAGGTGGCACTTGAACAGCCCCTGGGGGCTTCGGGAGGCTTTCGGGGGCGGGGGGAGAATGTGAGGAAAGGATGAAGGAGGGAAAGCTGTGGAGGGTGAGGAGCCTCTAGAAAGTTCCGCCTGGGCTACCTCTGCGAAGAAGCATGCTGTGGACTTGGGAGGGGCCGCTGGAAGGGGAATTTGGAGCTAGAGGTAGGAAAGCCAGCCCGGAGCCGTCACCTGTGAGCTCTCCCTGTCATGAGGCTCTTCCCCGGGCGCCCCTGTGCTCTGTGAAACAAGCCAGGTGGGTGTTCACCACACCTTCTCGTTTTGTCCAGGCCACCCTGATCCTCCAAAGCACCACGCCCTGTATTCACGCGCAACCGCGACTACCGTGTGACGATAACATCGCACCTAGCAATGCTGGCGGAGGGGACCGTTTCGCTTGTCCCTTTGCCATTTGTGTAGGGTGGATGGTAACTAGCATTTTAATTAACAGCAACCATTGCTCTTTTTAAGTTAAGAAGCACCATTTAGGTTTCCTTCCGTTCTGGGTCCGCGGGAACGGGGAGCCTCCGGAATAATTATTTAGTGCCACGGCTCATCTGTTGGGCTGCCTTGGGGACCGTCGCTTCGCCCGGGGCCTCTGCAGCTCGCTGCTGTTTACAGCTGAGTGTTGGCACGGTTACCCCCCAGCCCTGCTGCACACACAGGCCCAGGGCCCCAGCACAGATGTGGGGCCTCCCAGCGGAAGGCAGGGGCATTTCAAATGAAGTAGCACAGACACACAGTGGCTGACTACCTACGGTCATTCTCTCAGGGGCTCACTGAACGTTCGTTAGAACAAGAGAAATGTCTTTGGAATCAGCTGTCATGTCCCGTTACCAAAAGCATCGTTCCCTCCCCGCAGGTGGGTTTCTCTCGTGCATTAGAAAGTGCAGAAAGTAACAGCTTTACGATGCTCTTTAGCAACCTTAACAAGCAACCTGTGGGCCTGGGCAGCGTGAGGCCGGCGAGGCTCTGAAGCCCGGATGCGTCAGACGCGCTGTCCCCGCCGCTGCATGTACCGCCCGCGAGCACGTGAACTTGTCCTTGACTGATGCTGAGGCCGAGCTGGGCCGTCGCTGAGCTGTCCCCGTTCCCAGCACAGGGAGTGCCTGCGATTTTCCTGTTCGCTGGGCGATCCTTGTAAATGAGTCGTCCAGCCATTAGCTGGAGCGTCACCATGATGGATGGTGAATGGCTTCTTGCTATGCCCAGCGTGCCGACCGATGGCTTGATGAGGACAACGCGGTGCTGTGGGAAACGCGGGAGCCCGAGAGCACGGTCCTGCTGAGATCGCGTGGGGCCGCAGCTCACGGTGTTGAATTGCATGACCTGGCCCTTGTTGTAGAAACTGCTAACCCGTCATAGTGCGCACTGTTCGAGGCGTTACATGTGTATAATAGAAATATGTTTGCAAGCTCTTTAGAAATGTAAATGTGCATCCCAAAAATTGTGAACTGCTGCTGCCCATTTAAAGGAAGAGCTTGTAAGTGGCACTATTTCATCTTTTTTTTTTTTATCTCAGAGTAAATATTCCACAACTTCTGTGCCCAGTCATCTATCAGAGGACAGTTTGGTTGATTCCAGGACTTGGCCACTGTGAACAGTGCTGCGATGAACATTGGGGTACATATATTTTTGTGGACTTTAAGGTTTTCAGGTTTTTTGGGTAGATGCTCAGGAAAGACACTGCTGGGTCATGTGGCAATTCCATCCCTAGTTTTTTTGAGGAATCTCCACACTGCCTTGCACAGTCGTTGTACTAATTTTCATCCCCACCAGCAGTGTGTGAGGTTCCTTTTTGTCCACAGCCTCTCCAGCACTTGTTATCCCTTGTCTTGTTCATTATAGCCGTTCTAACAGGTGTGAGGTGTTATCTCATTGAGGTTTTTATTTGCACTTTCCTAATAGTGAAGTTTAGTATTTTTTCATGTATCTGTTGGCTGTTTTTTATGTCTTTGTGGGAGAAGTGTCGGTTCAGGTCCTCTGCCTGTTTTTCAATTGAATTGCTTGTGTTTTGTCGCCGAGCTGTATGAGTTCTTTGTATAGTTTAGATATTAGCTCCTTATCACAGACGTTGTTTACAAATATTTTCTCCCACTCTGTTGGTGGCCTCTTTGCTTTGTTGACGGTCTCTTTTGCTGGCAGAAGCTTTTTAGTTTGATATAGTCCCATTTATTTTGGCTTTTACTTGCCTTACTTTTGAGGTCAAATGCATGAAGTCCTTTCTGAACCCAAGGTCTATTATGTTAAGTGAAATAAGTCAGACAGAAAAAAACCAAGAGCCATATGACTTCACTTATAGGTGGAATATAAAACTGAAAGTAATGAGAAAACAAAAACTCATGGTCACAGTCAATGGTTTAATGGTTACCTGAGGGGTGGGGGGCGGTAAGAGGGGACATCAAATACATGGTGATGGAAAGAGAACCGACTCTGGGTGGTGAGCACACAATGCAACACACAGATGACATATTGTAGACTTGTACACCTGCAACCTATGTGATTTTTACTAACCAATGTCACCCCAATAAAGTTAAAAAGAGATAAAGAAAGAGAGAAAGAAAGAAAGAAAGAAAGAGAAAGAAAGGAAGGAAGGAAGGAAGGAAGGAAGGAAGGAAGGAAGAAAGAAAGAAAAGAAAAAAGAAAAGAAAGGAAAGAAGAGCTTGTAGAAACCCCTCAGCAACATGGGTCCCACCCACTCGAATGCCCCTGAGGTTTCAGGCCAAGCTTCCTCGCGAGAGAGGTTTTACTTTGGTCTGTCTTTGGAAAGATTGCCTGTTCTGGGCGTCTCCGAACTTGGCAAGTCAGAAATTTAATTTGTCTTTTACATGGGACAGTTATGCGGCAGTTTTCATTTCTGTCGTGTGAGGTTGGGATGCACAGGAACGGGCCTGGGTCTTTCCCTATCTCGGGAGAGATCAGAAGCAAGCCCTGCAGGGAGGCCACTTCCCGTGGGAGCGCCTGCCTGCCCTTGGCGCCCGCCCCCCGGGGTGGACCACCCGGTTCCTGTCCTCAGACCACCTCCTTCCCAGGGTCTCGCTGTGCCCCCCACCGCCCCCGCCTCTGCTCCCTGGAAGCAGAGTGGCTGTGCCTGTGTGCTCCACAGACCACGTCACCTCCATGGTCAGCCGGCCCAGCCCTGTGGGCCCAGCCCACCCACAGGCCCACTGCTCCCCACAGGAACTAGGCTGGATCCTTCCAGGTCTTTCTGGCCCACAGACCACAGTGGAACTCTTTCTAGACTCAGAGGGGATTTTAAGGAATTCTCTAGCATCATTGACTGTTTCGTGGGCCCTGCTGCCAGCTGGCAGTGCCCGCGACAGTGAGAATGTAAAGAAGAGACAGACAGAGCTCCTGAGTGAATTACGGTTCCACTCAGAGGGCAGGAGGCAGGAAATACAAACCAACGCCTGAGTGGTCTCAGCAGCCCCGTGGTAGGACGGCTGCTTGGTGTGACGTTGGTCCAGGAGCTCACTGAGCCTCAGTCTTCTCATCAGTACAATGGGGACAACTGTGGCAGAGACAACAGGAGGGGCTACCAGCGCCCGGGGCTGGTAAACCCAATAGCTCCTCTCTGTCCCTTCTTTTGGAGGACAACGCCGTGCCAGATACGACCAGCAACCATAGTCATTAGGGAATGACACTGTGCAAGCTCCTCAGTGACACCCCAACCCCCACTGTTGTGAGGTACTTACTTCACTTTTCCCAGCATTTCGCCGGATACTCTACGGAAGCCATCCGCGTCAGGGCTGAAGACGTGTTCACATGACCAAGGCTGAGTCTAGAGGATGTGCTGGTTCTTGGTTTTGACTCTATTTCTGCACTTTCAGAAATGGCCAGTGTGGTTTTATGCTAAGCGTGTGTGAACCCCAAGCCGGTACCATATGCGAGTTATTTGCAGAGCCCGCTGTTCCGTGCATTCTTGCCTTGTCTAAAAAATAAAGCAACGTTAGGTAAACGTCTAATTCAGTATTATTGTTCGTGGTGGATCGGTTATTAGGCAGTCACGCTCACTCATTTGACCGGGTGCTGACAGAGGGCCCGGCTGGTTTTCTCCCTTGTGGTTTTAGTTTGGTTTGACTCAAGCTTACAGCTCTGTGTCTGCTTATTGCTGGGTTTTATTTTATGTTAGTGCGACTCCACCCGGCAGTGGGAGATAGTTCTGAGCTTTCTGTCAGTCCCGTTCCTACAAAATGTCCAGAACAGGCAAGTCCATAGAAGAACGTAGCTTAGGAGTTGTCAGGGCTTGGGGGATGGGAGAGGGTGGGCTAGGGATAGGAGGCCGGGGATGGGGAGTTAATGAGCTAATGGGCATTGGCTGCTTTTGGTGCACATGTTCTAAAATCAGATTATGTTGATGGTTGCAAAACTCTTTGAGTATGTTAAAAACCACTGAATTGCACACTTTCAGCCTGTGGACTTTATGATATATAAGTTCTACCTCAATAAAAGTGTTATTTAAAAGAACATGAGAGTTACATTAATGAGGAATGAGCAAGCCGAGCTGGAGAACTGAGGTGAGGGGTGACCTCAGGCAGGTTTTAAGAGGCTGTCTCTAGGGAAGATGGGCCGAGGAGACTGCCTCAGGGGGCGGGGCATCGTGGGCTCCAGAAGGGGAAGCTGACCGATGGGGCACCTGCGGCTAATGCCAAGCATTTGGGGGCTCCACCCTCAGCTGACAACCAGAGATGACAGGAGCGTTTGGGGCAGGACACTTTTGACAGCTCATGATTGTAGCAAAAAAGAACTCGTCATATAGATACGAAGGCCTCAAGGTGACTCAAACAATGAAGCAAACATGGGCACATCCAACCCGGGCAGCAGAGAAAGAAGTGGCTAGAATGAGCAACTAACACCTGCTACCCAGGAAACTAACCCGTTCTCTTTTTCTCTTTCTTTTTCAGACTATAGCCTGCATTGTCTCTCGGTGAGTACTAAACTTAAAAAAAATTATTTCTGGTGTATATAGTCAACTAGCTACAAAAAAAAAAAAGGTGTGGGGTTTTGTTGTTAGAGGACATTGTCTTCTAGAGAAAGGAGGCCATATGATCAGAGTGTTATATTTGGATTTTATGCCCGAACTTGCTTGAACCAGCTCATAGCACACTTCTTGTTACATCACACTTTTGCGTGTAAAATCTGGCTCGGCTGTTCAGCGTGTTGCTGAGAATACAGTGCCCACATGCTTTCCTTTCACGGACCTGTCCTTACTTTTCAAAGGGCCTTATCTCAGTGGCACGCATTCCACGACCTTCTAGGGAACACACACGGCGACACTTAAGTGCGATGGTGGTATTTGCTTCTGAGATGACCTGCTGTGGGGAAAGCTGCTGAAGAGGAGCTTTTCTGAATTGCACTTTCGGTTAAAAAAAAAAAGGTGTCATCATCACATAAATTAGTACCTGTTGAGGTCCCAGCCACATTCCATGGTCTTGATGTCCTAGTATTTAGAACAAGAACCACCATGACCTTTCCGCGTGGTGTTTAGCTTGATGGTGTTGCGTTCCCTGAGCAAACTGAAGGAAAAGAATGGGCACAGCGTGTGAGCAGGTGGCACCTTTCTTTAGTGGGCGAACCAGGAAGTGGCCAACAGGGAAGTTTCGTTTCTTAAATGTGACCCCTTGTTTGAAATACCGTATTTTTCTATGTATAAGATGCCCCCATGTATAAGACGACTCCTACTTTTCTAACCCAACATTAAAAAATCAATATACAGGTTACTCCCGTGTATTAGATGCCCCCAATTTTTGGTCTAACAACTTTAGACAAAAGCAGCGTCTTATACACAGAAAAATACGGTAGCTGGGCTCTGCTCTGAATTATTCTAAGGTCAATGGGTGGTTATTTGGCCCTGGCTGGCCCTCTCTTTCGTGAGGGGTGTGTTCCTCATGGCACTGTTCACCTGGGTAGAGATACCGTGGCCATTCCTGGAGTGATCAAATGCGTTTTTGTGGCTTGGGCTGTCACTCCCTGCCTCAAAGGCCTGTCACAGATAGTCAGCGATTTATCAGGACAGAGAAGAGGGAGACCTCCCTGTGCTGTGCACTAAACCAGTTATGTGTCCATGTGGCCCTGTCCCATTGTCACGGGACATGGTCCATTCTAGCGGTATGATCTCCTTGGGCAAGTGCCAACCGTGGGACCACAGGGAAGGATCAACACTGATTACAGGAGTCTGCGGTCCCTTATTCCTGGGTTTGAATGGACATACCACCTGCTCATCAGAAGCAGTGGACTCCCCCATGCCGGAACGGAATGTCGGGGGCCCCCACACACTGCTCTCCTTCTGAAACAGAAGGCTTTGTTCAAAGGGCCCGGCCTTGCCTCTGTTGCGTCTCCGATCAACACCAGCCCCTCCACACCCAGTCTTGCTACCCGCCCACTCTGGGATTTCCTGGCCTCTTGGCAGGTTGACCAGCTGCCCTGAGGGGTCAGCAGTTCTCTCCGCTGTGATCCCGTGACCTTCACCTCCTCTCGTTGTCTCAGAACCAGCGACAAGCTCAGCAGTTTGTCCACCGTCCAAAGGGAGCCGAGCATTTGCGCAGCAGCCGGCGTCTCACCTGCAGCTCCACCGTAGATGCGTGGGAGCCGGACCGGCTCTGGGCGGCCTCCCATCGCCTCTCTCTGCATTTCAGTAGGAAAAGAAAGTTCTGCTCTAGGGAACAGCCAGTTCCTGGAGTAAATGCACTTCGGATGTCGGGAATCTCCCTCCTCGAGGTGAGGAAGGGGTGTTGGAAACACAAACCCCTTTTCTGCCTGCCTGATCCGCTGTCTCTGGAACCTGCCTGCTGGGCATCAAGGTGGGACATCAGATTGGTTGGTTTGTTGGCCCCTGACATTTTTCATCACCGAACATTTGAGACTGTGTGGTCCCAGAGCCTCAGGATTTCAGCTAACAGAAAGGAACTCATTTCTAATTTGTGGAATTGGAAACTTGCTTTGGAGACTGTTAGAACTAAGTCAATAGCTCACCCTGGGCAGCGCAGGAGAGACCAAGCTTCCTGGGGTGGCCGCTGTCCCCAGCCACTGTCCACGGAGCAGCAGCCCAGCAGACAACCTGCTGAGTGAACACACAGGTTACAGGAACCTCCTGCCTTCTCGTGTCAGCCACGTGCTAGCGTCTGTGACACAAGTGAGCTGACCCGGAATAAGCCCGTATGGTGCGTGTACAACTTTTAAAGAAGGAATTTCACTGGGCGGTGATGTCTAGGCCGCTACCATAATGAACATCGAAAGTGCTCCTGTCCAGCAATAATCCCTGATGGTTCATTTTCAGAAATGTTAGTGTTTGACTTAACAAAATGAAGCATCAACATTTCCCTCAGTTAAACAGGAATAAGAGGAGTCTTTTGAGCAGAGCCACCATTCGCATGCGTTTCTTTCCTTTTCTTTTTTTCACATTTAAAAATAAACTTGGGAAGTAATACTACAGTGGGCATTGCTCATCCAATATGACCAACTGGAGAAGGCTTACAAGTCTGGGGTCTCAGATGCCTAGTATTTAAATAATACAATGGAATTTCAGAATGAAGAATTAACGGAAGGCACAGAATTAAGGTGTAAATCAGGGTGTCCAACCTTGTGGCTTCCATGGGCCACACTGGAAGAAGAAGAACTGTCTCAGGCCACACATAAAATATACTAACACTAACGATAGCTGATGAGCTAAGAAAAAAAAAAAATTTGCAAAATGTCTCATCATGTTTTTTTGTTTTTTGGTTTTTTTTAAATATATTTTTATTTTATTTATTTTTGACAGAGAGAGAGAGAGATACAGAGAGAGAACTGAACTGGGGGAACTCCCCAGTTCAGCATGTGGGTCTGCACAGGCCGGGACCGGGATTCGATCCTCGGTCCCCGGGGCTGCAAAGTGAGCGCTTAACCCACTGAGCCATCCCGGCTTCCCCTCATCATGTTTTAAGAAACTTTACGAGTTTGTGTTGGGACGCACTTAAAGCCATCCTGGGTCACATGCGGCCCGCAGGTCACAGGTTGGACAAGCTTGGTGTAAATATTTTCTCCAGATTCTCTGAGGCTTTGTATTGTCATCCTAAAGGGGATCCCACCAGTAAGTAAAATTAAAAGGTACCGTGACTTGACTGTTTCCCTTTGCTTCACGGAAACACCCAAGGCATAAAAGGAAACGGAATGAAGTACTGATTTTAAGTAACAGTGAACGTAATTGTAAAATGAAGGGAGGTTGTTCATTCAGTAGCCTTGTGCTTAGTAGTGATCTGTGCTTCCTCCTCCGTCAGGGTCAATCCATGTGACCTTGGTCTTCCCGGTCATTTTCCTTCCTCTGTGTTGGTCTGAATGGTCACCATGACAGAATAATAATAATAATAGCCTGAAGGTCTTAATGTAGAATGCAAGAGCTGAGTCTGCACTCTGCCAGGGCTGGACAAACACCTGAGGCGCTTTCTGCCCACTGCCCTGGGGTCTCGTGTCGCCTGCTGACACAGCACACTGGGTCCCAGGCTGGCTTCTGACTCTGCAGAAAGAAATGCAGGAAGATCCGAGAACCACCTACAGGATGTGATTCCCGTCCCTCCCTGTGCCCGTTTCCTGAGTGCTTATTAACCTTCGTGGAGTCCACGGGTTTCCTTTCTGGGCAAAGGGTTTCTCTCAACAGCGAGGAAGTTTTTCTCCCAGAGACTGAGCGAGAGGCTGACCGCCAGTTGGAAGAATGCCTCTGGAGCTGATGGTGACAGACAGATGAATTCCTCATTTATTTCCATTCCACCCCCCACCACCACCTCCCCAGGAAAGTGTGAGCATTCTTCCAAGAAGTAAGTGCCCCCTGAAAGAGTGCACTAGGTCGTCGTCACGCAGCCGAGGCCCGGCCATGAAGCAGTCACAGTTTCCACTGGGAGGAAGTGGGAGCCCAGCTGTCCTATAAAAACTCTCGTCTGTCTCGTCACTGGGCTCCCAGCAGACGCAGGTCCGAGCTGGAATTCTCCAGAAAGCCGTGTGCTTCTGTCCGGAAGCCATGGGCCCCGGCCGGTCGCGATGGCTCCCCGGCGTCATCCCAGGAGGACTAGAGGTAAAGGGAGGCTCGGAGGACCGTCCTTGCCGCGGGGGGTTGCGTTGTGGTTGGTTGTAGTGAAATTCCAAAGGCGCTTAAAAAGTAGGTTAAAGAGTGTGGCCCGGAAGCTGCCGTTGAATGAGGATTTGGCGGGCAGCTCCGCAACGTTGTCCACCCCGCCCCACCCCCGCCGTGCAGGAAATCGGGGTGGCTGCTTCAGGAAACCGGTTGTGTCCACCCCAGCCCTGCAGGGACGGCGGAGAGGAACTGTGTGCATTGGGGCTGGGGGTGGGCGAGCTGTCAGCAGCCAGGAATCCAACGTGGGGCTGAGCTTTTAGGAAAACAAACTCAATCGGGTGAGCTGGATGACACATCAAAATCCCCCCATTGTAACCAGGACGTTTCCTATCTTTGCGATCAAAACCACCCTCTTCATTGTCCTGAAGGAAAGATTTGTGAAGTGGTGTCATTGTGACGAAATGGGCTGGTGAGAGAGCGGGCGGCAGCTGGGCAGCAGGTCAGGGAGCGGGTTCAGGCCCCCGAGGTGGGGCCCTCCCACCACGTACCTCGGCGCCCTGGAGAAGCAGCCGCTGATGCGTTGGCCTTCACGCTGGCTGAAGAAGACAAGAGCATGTAGAACGGTTTGGGATGTGATGTCTCAGAGCCCCTGGGCCACAGTTCAGGGGTGAGTTCTGATGCCCAACGGAAGGCACGTGGGCAAACCCCCACGTGCTCCCGGAACTCACCCCAACTTTAGTCCCATCCCCTGGGGGCCGTCCCCACGTGCACGGGGAATTTGAGCCACAGATTAGATGCATTCGGTTCCGAAACTGATGCTGTCAAGGGACTTTTTAAAACTGCTTATTCTGCTGCAGTTTAGCGTCGTGTTTAAAGTGTGGGGAAGAGGGGAGGCCGCAGGGGCATCGCTGAACAAACGCTGTGTCCCGGGATGGATTCTCTGAGGAGCTTTCCTCTTCGTTGTGCATCAAAATGAGCATCAGCAAAAGCAAACAAACAAACAGACTTGCGTTTGTGTTATTTGACGATGGGGGCTGATTGCATTCTAACAATTTGTTTTAAAATATGTTGGTGATATCTAACTGATTTTAAACAGCTCTGCCAAAATTGATCTATTGATCTGCTATCAGAAATGGTGCAATTCTGTGTTCAGGAACCATTTTTTTTTTTTTTAAGCTTCCATGTTACCATGTTGTCACAGAGAAATTGATTTTTTAAAATGTGATGTTGGTGGAAATTATTGGTCACAGACACAGGACTTGATCTGTTTTCTGTTTTGCCTCCTGCTGGAAACATGCATCGCAGTCACCACAATGCACATACTGGTAGCAGGCTGTTTACAAAGCACAGACGAGTGCATTGTCTCGGTTGGGCCCAGAGGCACTAGGTGTGTGCATTCCTGACGGGGAAGAGCCAGATCCCAGGCAGGGTGACTGCCAACGCTATGGGCAAGGACTCTGGAGGCTCCTGTCCTCCCTGCGCTGGGCCAGGGTTCCCCTCAGACCCCAAAGCCCGGTGGTGCTCATCACCACCACCAGAGGGGGGCGCGGGGCAGACCTGCCAAAAGGAAACAGAATTTTCCATTATGGAAAATATGACTTTACAGTTATTCAAGGAGTAGAGCACGCTATTGAATGAGGACACATCCCGTGGGCTGTGCAAACAGTGTGCTGGTAGATAATTATATTTTGCAACAATTTTTCTGATCATTGGAGTTGATCTTGGCCAGGGCTCCCGTTTATTCCTGCGTGTTATCTGCGGCCCAAATCCAGCATCTAATCTCTCTCACACACTCCCCAGGTTTCCTTTCAGCGTGGCCAGCGTTTATCAGGTACCTCCTGCAGGCCCGGGATTGTGCAATTTCTTGCAAAATGAAGTCATAGATCCTCCTGTCTGATGGGATGCTTTGCGCAGGGGCCTGGAAAAGGAAAGGACCGAAATAGAGTTCAGTTCTAGAAAGCGGAATGACTGAGACGGGTCCTGAGTCATGCCTGCTTTGTCTAAAAGGCAAAGGTCTCATCAAGACATAAAGTCCTGTGGTCCAGTGCGCGGCTTCTCCGAGGTCTGAGTTAGCAAGCGGCACCGCCCCGAAGCAACCACCGCGTGTGACCAGCGTGTCTGCGGCCTCTCGCCTTGATGGCTTTCCCTTCTGCGATGAAGTTCGTCCATCACGATATAAATGTTTTATAATCTCCACCTGAACACAGAGAGCTCTCTGGGCGGTTCCTCTTCCCTTCTCTCCTGTTTGCATTTGCTCTCCCACTGCCTTCGCAAAGCAGCAGAACGCACACGAGGGTTTCTGAAGGGAGAAGTGTTTTGAGAAGCGGCCTTTTTCTTTCCACGGTGCTGCTTATACGCCTGCGGTAAAGGCTGGGACTCCGCAGGCTTTGGTTATTTTAATGTAAGCGGATCCATTAGTTAATAAAAGGTACTGTGCCTGCAGTTCGGAGATCCATTCTGGAAAGCGGTTCTTGGGGGGTGGGAAGGAGCAGGCATGGGGGGTGGGGGTGGTGAAGGCTGATTTCTCCCGAGGAAGCGATTCCCCGAGAAGGCAGATCATCTGGGCAGACAGACACCATGGAAACCCCACGCCACTCGGTGCCCCTCTTAGGGAAATTCTTCTCAACAAAGACAGGCTGGGAAGGGCATGTGGCTGAGCGGAAGCTGGATCCCGATGGCACACAATGGGAGCGGGATCTGCCTCGGCAACATCGCTGTTTCCAAGCCGCACGTTGGCTGCCTTCCAGCGTGGAGCCCACACTGACGTTCTGGGGTGCTGCTTCCCGTTGTGGGCGGATTGCTTGATTTTTAATGGGTGATTCACGACCCAGAGCGGTATGCTTTCCGTGGGGCGCTGAGGAGTCAGTTGTGCTTCCTTTTAAAAATGACTTCGGCTATCGCCTGCGGACTGCCGTGCTCTGGGGCAGACCAGGGGACATGGGACGTCGCTAAGGGAAGGCAGGCAGCCTGGCTGTGGTGCTCGCGAAATGGCTGTGGTGACACCATCCGATGGCCGTGGACCATCACAGGGACCGTGGGCCCCGTGAAACACCTAAGGTGACCAGATGTCCCGCTTTGGGCGGGACAGTCCTGATTTTTAACAATGTGTCCTGCGTCCCGCGGCGTTTTAAAAAAGTCCCGATGTTTGGAAAGAATGCACGACAAGCTAGGGAACGGCGGGAGATAGACCCAATTTTTCATCAAGAACCCCCTCCCCCCCGGTCAATGGTGTCCCGCTTTACCCATGTTAACATCTGGTCACCTTAACAATGTCTGCTTCTCTGAAAACGGTTTGGGAAATGGCGTCCTTGTTCTGAACAGTTCTTTGCACGTGGCCACAACTCCCTTCCGTGTGTGAGGCCTGCCTGACGGAAACACCGGGACGTAGTCAGCTTCCACATAGTGTTTGTCACGTTTCCTCCCGGTCCACTGTTTACTCCAAGCGGCCTCGGTCCGCCTGGGGCAGGTCTGGTCACCCATCTGGTGCGTAACCATGTCGCTCCCGGGGGGCAAGGGGAGTCGCCTTGAGCTGCTCAGCTCCTGGCTCAGGCCCACCCCTTGTCACACTGCTTCCACGCACCCCAGCCCCTGCCGATGAGTGTCTGAACCATGACCCCTGCGGGGCTGGCCTGCACCTGTGGACTGACAGTGGAATCCCATTCCCTCTGCCCAGCACCGAGGGCCCCCAGATTTGCCAGGCGCCCCCTGAAAATGTGGGTGTGTGCTCAGAGCCCAGACAGCATCAGAGGCGGCGGGAGACCGTGCCCGTCAGAGAGCGACAGGTACAGGCTTTGTTTTGAGGGGAAAGGAGGTAGACTGCTCAGTGGCAATAGCAGGACAAAGAGGGGGAACAGAGGATTGGCCCAGCCTAAGTGTCAGGAGGCTGCCGGCTGTCCTAACTCGCTGTGTGGCCTTAATCAAGCTGCCCACCTCCTAAGGAACCCGTCCCCAACACCACCCACCTCTGCAAAGCTCTTGATTCTGTCCATCCAAAATGGGACCCTGGAAGGAACGGAAGAGTTCTGGAACAAAACGAACAGCACGGAAGGTTGTTTGTGTGCAAGGTGAGGACACTAGTAAGCCCACAGGGTGGGGAAGCTTTTCTTTCAGGACCGTCGGATTCTAACCACCCATGTTAGGCCCGGGCTCAGGGCTTCCTTGAGCGGAGTCTCCCTGGAGTCCAGACACCCTGCATCAGGGCACCACCCCCCACTGTCCCTGGCCTGGGGAAGCTCAGGAAGTGCCACCCTGCAGGCCCGGGCCCCAGCCCCAGCTGCTCCCTGTGCTGTTGGGCCGCCGTCTGAAACCCGGGCGCCCCGTCAGAAGTTCAGGTCCCACAGCCGGGCGTTTGACGTGACGGTGCAAACAGGAGTCTCCATCCGTCGTCAGAACTGACATTCATCTCAGAAGGCCAAGCCTTCGGCAGTTTTATTCCATCTGGGCTGTCGTGCACTTTATAAAAACACGTCTGTTATCCTTATCCAAGGGCAGCGGCCGTGGCCTTGGGAACTTTGAAAGCCGTTGAAATCGTGCTCCGTCTCAGAACCGAGCGGCCTCCGTAGAAGTTTCTGGTCTTCTCACAGGTCCCTGGGAAGGATGGGAACCAGTCCCAGCCCTGCTTCTCTCTGCGTTTCTTAAATCCACCGGAAAAGGGATTTCCCCTGGGACGTGGTTAAAAGAGAATTACGTACTCATCTCGGGAAATGAGAAGTCACATCCAAAGATTGGCCCGAGGACGGAGCAGCTTAGCTATGCGTGTGTGTCGTCTTTCTGACTCCTGTTTTCTCCTGTGTCCGTGATATGGATGATGTGGGTGACACCTGGGATCCCTGCAGAGGGAGACAGTGCAATCGATTTGGCTCCTTGTCTGATGGTGACATTGGGGGCGGGGGTATTGGGGGGGCTGCCAGTTCCAGGAGGATAGAGGAGGTCCTAATTTGTCTCTGAATCCCCAGTGGCCCCACGACTTATTTAGCATATTCAGGTGTTTCACCTAACGTCCTTGTATTTTCTTCAGTCCCCGAGTCGCCCATTTCCTCAGGACTTGGAGGCTAAGATAATGATACCGCAGCTGGATGTGGGAAGGTGAGATCGGGCTTCCAGTCACTCGGCTGTCACTGGTCCCAGGGACATGCCCTGCCCTTCCCACCTCTCTCGTTGGATCCTGGAGCCCAGTGGATCTGCCCATGATCGCCCACCATTCACTCCTGTGATGTAGCTGAGGCCAAGGAGCTGGATTACACGCTCCTGTGCTGGACGTGAACTTCAGTCATTCTCCTTGGTGTATAAAACCCGCACTGGATAACAGATCCTCTTCTTAGCTCGGACTGTATCCTCAACTGATTTAAAACATATCCCTTCTCAAGACACGGCATTTCAAATGCTAGTAGGTGACATGGATGGCTGGACATACCCCTTAGCTTTTGGGGACCCCTTGGAACTGGAAGGAGCCCTTTTCTTCCCTTCGGAAGTGAAGGAGGTGGTGGCCACCCTCCAGGAAGACAGGGTACAGAGTGGGAACCTGCCAGAACATGGGCGTGGCAACCAGGAGACCAAGTTCAAAGGCCAGCTTTGTCCTTGGTGGACTGCCTGATGACAGTAAGTCATGTGCCTTATATAAAGGACTTAGATGAGTCCCAGAGACCCCTAAATTCTCAGCATCCTTGGATTCAGAATAACGCCCCAGCATTACCCAGCTGCTGCTTAGCTGATGGCCGGGAGCCTGCTGGCGGGTTAGGAACTAGACGGCACCCAAGGCCTACTGTGATTTCATGCAAGAGATTGTTACAAACACTTACATGAGAACCTTGTTCTCTAGTGATGCTGCTGTACTTGATTAATTCCTCTGGATGGTGTCACAAGATGTCTAAAGGGAGCATGGCTTGGAGTTGTGGTGACTTTGCCAAGCATCAGAAAGGAAAACTGTCAGGTCAGAAACCTAATCACACCTATATGCCTCGTGTACCGTTCAGTCCATGTTTGCACCCATGCTACACACACACAGGGAAAGCAAGTCCCAGTCCACCTTGAACTAAGTGGCTTTGACTTCTGTTTCTAACCTGGGCGTTGGCGTGATGTAGGCGTAGCGTGACGGCCAGCCACCCACTCCCCCTGCTGCTGTGGTGGCCGCTAGCCTCGGGCTCCGCAGTCTGGTTTCTGGGGGAATGTTCAGGTCCTTCTGTTTCCAGGATGGCCAGCGTGATTCACTTTTCATTTCAGGATGATGTAGAGTCTCATGTGATATTTTCAGTGTGGACAAGAGTCAGTGAGTGATGTCTAGATATTTAAAAGGGAGACAGACCTGCTAAGAAGGACCTGCCATGCCAGAAGCTTCTGTCGCTCATCAACAGATAACTTCACCCAAGTGTCACCAAAGGCAGTAAAATGGGCTAGAAATGCCCATTTGCGTGACAGCGCATAAGAGGTGTGGAGGTGGATGTCTGAAAACCTTACCCTGTTAATGTCTTCCACAATAGAAAATGAACATGTAAGAGAGGGTTTGGGGTGGAAGCTGGCTGCAGGTGACACACCAGAGGCTGGAGTGTGACAGGAGGCTGTAGTGTCCCGATTTTTCCTGCGTCATACTGACTCTGCATTATTATTGACTCCAAGCACTCAGGATGCTAACCACGCCACCTCCAACTGAAGAACCTCCTTGGGCACGTGCACACCTGAGGGGTCCCTGGGTTTAGAATTGCGGCCCCTCAGCCTGGAGCCCACACATTTCCACTGCCCGGCCCACTGCCCAGCCTCTGCCCTCCGCCTCGTTTCACGCTAGCAGCTGAGCTCCAGGAACTGTCCTTCCCAGCGAAGGAGGAGGCAGCCACGGGGCCAGCCACTCAGCCCCGGCTCTGCACACACGAGCCCCGGGCCCAGGCTTCCTGCCACTGGGAGTGGACATCACGCCACAGCCCTTGTGTCCTTGGGAAGTGGGAGTTGTCAGAAGTGCATGTGTTCATTGTGGCGGCCTCGTGTCTGAGGCCCCCACGCCATTCTTTCGTACGTGGAGAGAGTTCTCTTTCTGTTCCTGAAACAACAAACCTTCTCATCTTCGAGCTCGGCCAACCTTCATCGCATTAGAGCAAAACTATAAGAAAAAGCAAAAGAAAGCAAAAGCCAAACCAATACGGAGGCAGCGAAAAGGACCAGACCACACGGACGGTGCTACTCCAAGTCAGGTTCACTTAATGACTTGGGGCGAGACTCAATTAACGTTTTCCTTGCAGTGTGGTGTTCGTAAATGACCTGCCTTTTCTCCAGGGCAGCTCTGAGGTCCAGCCGGGTCATTCCCACCCCCAAGCCCCGTTGATTAACACCGTCTCCTCTGGAGCCCACGCCATCGTGTATGACAAGGACCGCCGTCTGCTGGCCTGAGTGTCCGGATAATCTTGTGTTTGCTCAGAAGCCCTCGTGCTCCCATGGGAGGAGCGCACCGGCCCCTTCTTGGTGATCTCCCGTGTCCCCCGCCGGCGTGGGGCTGTTCAGGAGTGGACACTCTGGATACCTGGATTCAAAGCCAGACCTGAGGACCAGCTTCTTGGAGTTCAAGGCGAGTTCAGCACTTGAATAGTCCATCCCTTGGGAAACTGGGGCTGCAACACTGAAACATCCGATTAATGATGTTTGTCTTTGTTTTTTAAGCCAGACTTCACAGGTTACAGACCTCAGGTATCCGTGTCAGTACCCGTACTTGTGTGTGTGCACAAGTTGCAAATAAAAAGCGAGATAGGGGACGTACAAATACGAGAGCTAAACTGTTGCTTCAAAAAGGAATGTAACAAAGCCACTTACTGGGAACTCCCGACAATTAAGATCGAATAATTCCTCATGGATGGTCACACTACTTTTGCTTTTTGAAAACCATTTCTCGAGTCATTGGAAATAGTGAGAAGCCTCTTCTCGAACAACTGAAGGGAAATGAATGACGCTGTTTTGCGATGTTCCTCCTCCCTGTTGCCAATCCCTCTGCACATGTTCACGCTGCGCCGATGCTCCCAGCTGGGCCCTCCTGTCACCACCGGGAGATGAAGCTCAGAGTCCGATTAACTAAGTTTTTCATGGCCAGGTGTTCATTTTCTAGAAAACCTGTGCCATGTGAAACAAATGCGTTGATTTAAGCTGTGGCTGCGGTGGGAAGTAGCCAGACTATCCTCTAGTGTCACCATGGCAACCCGTGGACATAAGGACCCCCCTCAGGGAATAAGAGATCTCCGGTCCTGTTGCAGGCGAGCGGCATTGGCTGTCTGCCGCAGAGATGGTTTCAATGATTGTTTCAGAAATTCCTTATCAACAGGGCATGAATGAGAAGCGGCGTCTTCCGAGAATAAATGGGCTCACAGACAACTGCTGTGACAACCTCAGTCACCAAGGAAGGGGAGGCGGCGATGGCAGAAGCCAACGATGCAGCACCGAGGGCGTTCCAGCCAGCGCCACTCCAGGAGCGGCGGGGAGCCCGGCCCCTGGTCCTCCCACACGGTCACGCCTGCAGCAGTGCCGCCGCGGGGCTCTCTATCGGAGCAGAATAACTGGGGTTCGATGTCATAGAGCAAGTCCGCAAGTATGAGCGCAGCCCCCGGCGCACCGAGCAGACTGGAGCGCAGATCCTCAGGCTGAGATGAAAGCGGGGGCCTGGCTGGTCCTAGGGATCGGATCAGCATTGAAGCAGAAACGGAGGAGCCCGCGGCTGCAAGCCATTTCCAGATGCCAAGAGCTGCCTCGGGTGTTCACGTTGGGGCTTCTTCGGAAAGACCTGAAACGGTGTTGAGCTCCCTTGCACACGTGTGTGATGCCTGGACGAGCAGCCACGTCCACATAAGGGCACCCTCTCATAGAGCGGCCACTGTGCCGGGGACGGGATGCGACCCACAGAATGGGAAACACAGAAGCTCAGCCAGAAATCGTCCGCTTTGTCTCAAGAGAAGGGGAGTTTGGTCGGAACCGGCAGCCACGAAGCGTCGGTGTCCTGGATGAGACTAGAGCGTGAAACATGACGGTTCATTTCCCTTTTTATTTTAGGAAGCGCTGTCAAAACTAAAAAGGAGAGATTGTTGATATTTGATAGGCGACATTCACTCTTCAAAGCGCCGTCTTGCCAGAAATAGAATTGTTCTTCCAGCCGAGGATCAAAGAATAGATCTTTAAACCCTAGTTGAAGAAGGGTGCTAATAATAAGTGTCCTTCACATTTTTCTCCAATTTCGGTTGCTTTTCAGTTGAGCTTTGCCTTGAAAACACCCTTCTGAGTGGGTGACGTTAGCAGTACCTTGTACTGAAGACTAGAGCCGGAGCATGGGGGGTGGGGGGATCATGGCTCAATTGCACCTTGTCCTTCTCTCTCTCTCTGTCCGTGGGCCATGCTCCCAGCATGTCCTGGGGGATGGGGGTCCACCCTTCCTCTCCTCCTCTCCGGGTACAATCCACCCAGCTCCTGATGGCCCCGTGGGGACCATCAACTGCGGCTGCCAGAGCCACCGGATTGCTTGGCTCCCGGCAGCCAGACTGGATTTTATGCCACCCGACCTTTCTCACCGATTTATGTGAAACTTTAAAAAAAAACAACTCACTCCACCTCTGCAAAACATACATTTATTTTTAAGTATTTATCTCAGCGAGAGAGGAGCGATGTCCCCTGTCCCTTTCTCCCTGCTGGGCGTTGGGCTCTTGGTGTCTAAGAGCATCGTCTGAGTCCTGGTAGCCATTAGCCTCCGAAGGAGAATTACGGAGGGAACGGCCACGTAAATAATGCATCGTCTTCCGCGTGGGCAGCCTGCTCGGAGACTCCAGTGCTGTGTGCACGGGTCTAACGCTTCGATCACCTAGGGGCTGCCGAGAGCCCTGCTCTGTAAGTGCTCCCGGAGGGAGAACACAGATGGAGAAGGGGGTTCTAGAATGTTCCTGCTGGTGCTGGCTTGGGTTGTGAGAAAAGTGCCTTTCCCAACAGCTTTTGAAATTTAATAGCGAATGAAATGTTGCCGCTCACTGATAAGTGAGGGATGTCACAACAGTTGTACTCCTTGTCAAGTTCGTGTGTGAGCTCACGCTACCAGCGTGTAAAAATGTGACATCCATGTGGGTGGTGCTTTAGCAATTTTGTTCAAACGACTTATGCTGGTTTTAGGTCATCCTATTCATTAAATGGCTGTTCAACCTATAAGTAGTTTCTCTTTCACTTAAAATACAATAACTAAACTTTCTTTATTCAAGGAGAACACGCTCAAACTTCTGGACATGTGTCTTTCAACTAATGTGAAAATTCTAAAGGCATTTTAGGAAACATTTTACATGAAAGCTAGTTCACCAGTCGTTTGAAACATCACACCATCAAATTGGAGGAAGAGGTTTTCTTTCTCTGCCTTCCTCCCTCCCTCCCTCCCTTCCTTCCTTCCTTTCTTAGCACACTACTATGGTTGAATGCTGAGTCATATTGAATAGTACGTGTTCTATTATAAGCAGAGACTATATGTTGGATAAATGCTCAAATCATTTGTTAATGGTGAATGCAACTATGTGGGTAAACTCGGGCACAATTCATCTGTGAATTATTTGGGGTACCGATGGTGAGAACAGGCTTCCTAATGAGGAAAACAAATGCTCAGTTGCATTTGAGAGGAGGTACATTGAAACCCCTTTGTCTCAGAATGTCCGTCTCTCCCTGCAAATTCTACCCGCAGGACAGCCGGTCATGTCCATGTTTCTGGGAGGATTCCAGCAGCTCGCTTAGGTGGCGTCTCCAAAACGCTTTTCAGGACTGCTGTAGCTCATGCCTGAGGTGGGGACAGAGCCCGGGGACAGGAAGCTGTCACACCAGAACCGCGTCCTCTTCCCTGGAGTCGGGCCAGGAGGGGCTCTCTGTGCGCTTGGGCCTCCACACAGAACATCACGGACAGGGTTCTGCGGTCACTTTAGATGTTTGCTTTGTTGTGTCTGCACTAAGAGGGGACCTTCACCTGTTTCACAGCAGTGAGGATCGACAGTAAAAGAACTTCATCGTATTTCGCCTATAATGTGAAAGGGCCTTCACGACCTTCCAATCAACTTGGATGCCCGCAGTTGCTCTTTGTTGAGGAGGAGTGTGTGTGTGCGTGTGTGTGTGCGTGAAGGAAAAAGCGAGTGGCCTCTGCTGTCGAAGTTGGAAGGTCCTCATGAGCATTCGAGTTCACGTCTGTGTTCTTTCGCACGGAGAGGCATGGTGCTGGAGGGCGGCTCATCGGAAGTTACCCCTGAACATTTTCGAGTCAGACTGGGTCCCGGTCGTGCACAGGGTGAATTCTGGGCCTTTTGTAGGCGTTTGCTCCCTTTTGGTGCGATTTTAATCTGCCCACTCTCAGTATTGCTGTCCCTTCTTGCTGTTTGCTCTTGTGGGGCTGCCTGGTACCCGGGGGGTGGCTCCTACCTCTGCACACTGGGCAGGCCCGACTTTGCTCATCTCTGTATTTCCAGCTGCTGGCACTCCAGGCAGCACATAGCAGGTGTTCAAGCCATCATCTCGGAATGAATGGAGAACAGGTGAATGATGCCACACCAATTTATTCGATACTATTTGAGGGCACTGGGTCTTCTGTGTGATGTGTTCTGTCAGCCTGCGAACACGTGTGCATAACTGCCTAGTTTGAAGTGTCGAAAAGCAGTGTGGGCTTTGGATCAGACCCTGGGTTCAAGTCCTAGCCTGTCACTTCCTCGCTATGAAATCTCAGCAGGTGAGATAGGTAGCGCTATCTTCCTGGGTGACCAAGGGACTGAGATGACCTGGTTCCTGTACGGGGCTCAGCCCGCTCCCATGAGCAAGCCCCAGTGTCCATGTGTCGTTATTTCCTCCTCTGTAGTCTCCTAATCCCACTGGAGAGCAAATTTAAAAGTCAGCAGTGCTCTGCGAAAACAGACTTTTCAAAAATGCTCTCTCGTGCATTGAAAAATGTTAGTGCTGCCAATTGTCAAGGCGTGCTGCCTGGTTCGTATTTTAAAACTATACCATTACATCCACCCTGATAAAAGTGTAAAAAATGGAAAGAGCAAAAAATGAAAGCAGCACCATGTTAGTAAGTGGCTCTGAAGTGTAAAACAATCTGAGCGAGCAAATTACACGTACAGTTTACTCCGTCCGTCTGCAGCAGTTCACTCACGGACAGGAGGCTGGGGTCCGCTGGTGTTTTAGATTTAGAGTTGAACAAAAAAAAAAAAAAAAAAAGTATAGACGTTGCCGTGTAAACTTCTAATGATGAGTGCCATTTGCAATGCACGCTCGCCATGTAATTTAGCAGAACGTGGGCCTGGTATTTAATCAGAGAAACGATTACTATGGAAAAGGTGAAGCAGAGAGACTGCAGCCTATGCCGTGGTCCCGCGGCCCCCCCAGGATATATTCTGTCTAGAGCACCGTTTCCAACACACCACGGCCTCTACCCCAGAGCGCCTGCCTGGCCCACCGGGAGAAGCCGGGTCACCTGCCGAGCCATCTGACTCCGGCAACTCACTTGATGTTTCGGTGCCTATTTCCTCATCTGTACAGCGAGGCTAATGGCCCGATCTCTTCTGTTGTCGTGAGGATTACATGAGTGACTGATGGAAGTCCCTTGTCTTCGGCACTGATTATGCAGCACGAAGCTGTGTTTTCCGTGGATGTCACTCTCTGTGTCCGGAAGCCAGCTTGGGAGGGTGCCTTCAGTCCCAAAGCACAGGGTGTGCTTATTGGAGACGCTTTCCTCTTTATTGAGGTAAAATTCGAACCCCATAATATTAGCCATTTCAAGAGGACAGTTGAGTGGCATTCAGTACATTCACAGTGCTGTGTAACTATCTACCTGCTTCCAACACTCTGTCATCACCCTGCAAGGACCCCTGTGCCCACAAAGCGGTCATTCCCCACTCCCCATCCCCAGCCTCCTGCCAACGACCAACCTGCTTTTGTCCCATAGGACTCATGAATTCCGGATATTTCGTATAAAGGGAAGCATACACTGTGGCCGTCTGGTCTGTCTTCTTCCACTGAGCACTGTGTGCCTTGAGGGTGATCCATGCTGTCCCATGTGTCAATACTTGATCCTTTTTCATCGCAAACAATTGTGTGGATGGACCACATTGTGTCTATAAGCTCATCGGCTGATGGACATGTAGGTGGTTTTCTGCCTTTCGGCTCCTGTGACTAGTGCTGCTGTGAGTACTTGTGCGCAGGGTTTTGTTTTGTTTTGTTTTTGAACACCTGGTTTCAAGTCTTTGGAGTGCGTGCCTGCGAGTGGGATGGCGGGTGACATAATGCTGTGTTTAACCTTTGGAGAAACTGCCGGGCTTCTCCACCGTGGCGGCAGCATTGTGCTTTCCCACCAGCAGTGTGTGAGGGTCTTGTTCCGCCACACGCTCACCAACACGAGTTTTCCATTTATTTTTAATGACAGCCGCCCAGTGGCCGTGACGCGGTACGCTGTTGTGGTTTTGGTTTTGGTTTGCGTGTCCGGATGATGAGTGAGCTGGAACATCTTTTCATGCGCGTGTTGGCTGTGTGTCTACCACCTTTGGAGAAATGCCTCAAGTCCTTTGCCCGTTTTTTAATTGGTTTATTTATCTTCCTGTGGGTGAGTTGTCAAAGTTCTCTCTATATTCTAGATACTAGATCCTTATCAGAAACAGGATTGGAAACTATGTCTTCCCTTCTGTAGTTTGTCTTTTTCGTTTCTTGAAAGTGTGCTTTGATGTGCAAACGTCCTAAGATCGGAAACTGGGCCTAGCAGGGAAAAACTTTGAATCAAAAGAGCAGAAAGTCTTTCCTGCTTTATCTCGGCCTTTCTCATACTCAGAGAGAGAGGCTCGGGTCACACGCGTGTTTAACTCTTGTGAATCCCCCTCTTAACAAAAAGAGAGCGCGTGGCAGCCCAAGGCCAGTGCAGGGCCGGTGTTTAGCAAGACTTCCAAAACTCATCTTCCTGATCTTCACTGAGGTGATGGCCAAGGTCGTCTCTAGATCTGGCTAACAAGGCTGGTGTTCCCATTAACACCAATGATAAAGTTTCCTTTTAAGTGCGTGTATTTGACTTTTTCTTTTTTGAGAAAAATGAGTGAATGATGTGACAAAGCTTGAGAAGGTGGTAAGACAATCCCGGATGTGAGAACTGCTATTGGAAGTCCCCAGGCATCCTGAACGGGGGACAGATGAGGGGCATGTGGGGACCATCTCAGGCGAAAGTTCTGGGCAGCAGCCGTGAGAGCCGCTGGGCTGCATGTCCCGGGATGTCCCGGGCACTGCTGCTCACCGCTCCCTTCAGCCTCACAGGTGCCCTCTGTGTGAGGAAGGGCCTGAGCTGAGTGAAGAGACCGAGCGAGTGCACGGTGACCGAAAGAAGCATGTGGCAGAACCTGGTGACTGATGGGTGTGGGATCTGAGGAGGAGGAAGAGTCTGGAAGGATCTGGAAGGATCTGGAAGGAGTCCACAGGCAACGCAGGGGAAGATGGGTGGAGGGAGGACTAGAGGCATTTTAGAAACTTCTTCAAACGTTCTTAGCTCTGCACCCGCATTAGTTTCCGAGGTCTGCTGTAAGACTTCGCACCGCCTCGGTGGCTTCAAACAACAGAAATTCCTTCTCTCGCCGTTTAGAGGCCGCGCATCTGAAATGGAGGCGCCAGCGGGGCAGCTCCCTTCGTAGCTGCTGGGGAAGGGGAGCCCTTCCTTACCGCTTCCAGCTCCTATAGCTCCTGGGAAGCTTTGGGTCCCCGGGCCTGTGACTGCACTACTCCAACCTCTGCTTCTGTCCTCACCTGGGGTTTTAGAACAAACCCAGTATGTCTCCTGGACTTTTACACAGAACACTTTACTTGTGACACTCGAGTCTCCAAATGTGTGGGGGTTTCCTCCACCAAGCAATTCTCTGTGACACCAGCCGGGTGTCCTACAACTTAGCTCAGTTCTGACATTAGCTACCTGGAGATAGCAGCAGGTCCCACACAGTGAGGACTTGGCCCCCCAAGACGGCCCCCACTGCACATGCCAATCACAAGACCACCCTGCTTCTGACTGATCGGCTGTACATCTGAGGTTCCCATGACCCCTCCCCGGGTTCATTCACTTGCCAGGGTGGCTCATGGAACTCAGGGAGACACTCCGTTTGCCAGCATATTAAAGGATGGGCTAAGGGGCGCATCTGCACAGGTGAGGAGTTCTGGGAAGGTCCCAAGCACAGGAGCTACTGTCCCCATGGAGTTGGGCTGTGTCACCCTCATGGTTTGTGGATGTGTTCACCCCATTTGGAAGCCCTGAGGCACGTGTCTCAGGGGCTTTATGGAGAATTCTTCATGTCATCATGATCGATCATCAACTCCCTTGTCAGCCCTTGTGCCTTCTCAAGACAATGGAGGGACAGGGCCAATAATTCCAAGCTTCTGGTCATAGCTTGGGCCTTTCTGGTGACTGGCCCTCATCCAGGAGCCACCCAGGGTCACCTCATTAGATCAAAATGACACTCCTAACACCCAGCACATCACGACGGTTTCAGGAACCCTCTGTTAGGAACCAGGGTCAAAGGGCAAAGGTTAGAATAAAAGATGCTTGTAGAGCTCTGATCACTTAGGAAATGCCAAGGGTTTGGGGAGCCCTGGGCCAGAAATGGGGATGAAGACCAAATACGTATTTCTTGTGACAAGTCACAGTATCGTACGTGGCCTTCTTCTCTGTGCGTCTCTGTGTCCTGTCCTCGTAAGGACACCGTTGGATGTAGGGACACCCTAACGCGTAACGACCTCCTCTTAACTAACCACATCGGAAAAGACCCTCTTTGCACATACATCGCACTCTGATGGGCATGAATTTGGGAGCACAGAATTCAACCCGGGCAGCCTCTTGCAGGTTGGCTGTCCTTCGCGGCTGAAGGTCTCAGGGGTTATGACACTATTGGGGTTCCTAAGACCACCCTCTGTCTGGGGTTCTAACCTCAGCTAGAGCCCACGACCCTCACGTCCCTGGGCACAATGGCACAGACCAAGGAGAAAGCTGATGTGAAGAGTAAAGCGGAGCATAAGCAGTTTACACACAGTCAGCTTCCAGGCACCTCTTAGGTCCTCAGCTAACTTTGACCTGTGAATCACTGCTCCCCTTAAGCCTGTCTCCTCCCGTCCGAACCACAGGGAAGTCGGGGGTGTGTGGTCTTTTAAGTGCACTAGATGTGCTGGACCCAGCTGGACCCAGATGACACTGGAGCGCCGCCTCCATTAGCACAGACTTGCATTGTCCCCGACGATGTCACTATGCAGAGTTGGGAGGCACCTGCACGGGGCTGCCGTCCCTTTTTTTGGTTTGCCTGACTTTGCCAGACCTGAGACACAGCAGAGGGGCTGTCACACGTGGAGGTTAGAGGAGTGGAAAAGGCCTTCCTGAGCCCCCGGGCCGGGTTTCATTCCATGGGAGACTCTGTCACTAGAAAAAGGCCTTTCTGTGCCGTCTCTGCTCTGCAGGGTTCTCATCCCTGCTCCTTCCCTCCCCTGTTGTCACTGGCGCTCACATAATAGGAGGCTCCTTGTTCAAAGGGCCTTCGAAGCTCTGGTCCAGGTTCACTCTCCTTAACGCGGCTGCCCTAATGTGGCCTCGACGTTTCTAACCAGATTAGATCGCCTCAGATTCTCATGGCCCATTTCCTAGGTTTTTTTTACCCAACTTTCTAGTGCATTGGGACAGTCATTTCCTTTGAGGTTTCTTTTCTTCCTTTTTTTTTCCTTCTGGTAACAGAACAAGGAATACTCAAAGGACATAGAATGCTGCGGCCTATAGTGATAAATATTTAAGGAGATGCAGCTGGTGTTTATAGAAACCTTGGTGGTTGGGAAAATACAAAGCTCAGTGCAGGCTCCCGTGGCAAACCTGCGGGTCGTTGCATTCGTGTGTTGAGCAAATATTTACCGAGCACTCACTTTACGAGGCAGGGGCGTTTCCCAGGTCGGACAGAATTAAAATGAAGTTCTGAGGGGAGATGTTTACGACTCAAAACCCACAAAACGCTAACATCCGTTAGTGCCAAAACAAGTCATGGATTTGAGCTTAAGTAAATATTTTTGGTAAATTTTGGGAGTTTACAGAGTGTGTGTCCATTTGTCCTGAAAGGAAGTGGTTTTCAGTTTCAACTGAGCCCCCCGTCCCCATCCTTGTCCTGAGAACAGCGTACAGTGTTTCAGAATTGTTCCCAGGTCCCCTGAGCTCACGGTGACCACGGAGATGTGGTTTTGTGAAGCCAGGTTCTTTCCACACTACGTGGGTGGCATTCAGGCCCCACTGCTTTACCAGCTGGGTGGCGTGGGCAGGTGACTTCGCCTCTCTGATTCTCAGAGCACTCCGCCGTAAGGCAGGCATGATGAGAGCCTTGTAGCATCTCAGAGAGCGGCCGTGAGCTGAGGGTCAGGCGTGGTTGTGTAAAGTGCGGGGACCAGTGTTCACGGCCCAAACCAGTGCCCTCTATGAGTTCCTGCCATAAGCAGCACCAGCGTTATTGCTGGTCGATCGTCTGCTTCTAGAACTAGGGGCACTGTGTTCTGCCCCAAGTACCCAATCCCTACCTCGGTGAACTTCTGACTGGCAGTGCTGACGTGGGACGGAACTCACAGGGCTTGCGTGGGGCGGGGCAGCTCCTCGGGAAGGCTGCCCTCGCACCCGGAGAACAGCGCACGAGGGTTCGGTGCATGGAGGTCTGTCTCCCGGAGGCCCTGCTGCGTGTGGGCTGCATCTGCCTCCCTCTCTCGGGGCCTTTGCAGCCCCGGCCTCCCCGCCTGGAGCTCCTGAAAAGCGGGTGGAGTAGCCAGGATGCAGGGCGCTCTCGGTTCGGGGTGGGGGAGAATCCTAGTGATTCTCAGCAAGCGTTTCAGGAGCCAGTCAGGGATGGTATGAAAGACAGGCCTTGCAACGCAGTTCTACCACCTCCGAGTCCAGTGGATCGGAGTCCTTTTCCCCAGGAGCCGGGGGCATTTGGGAATGGGGGTGGGGTGGGGCTGTAGGCCTGGGAGACTGCCAGCCAGGGCACACGGGATGCCAGGGTCCCCCCTGGTCTCCACACGGGAAGGTCTTCCTCAGCTCACGTGGGCTGAGGTCACATCCTCACAGGAACTGTCCTGATGCCTGCCACTGGCCAGGAGTGAAAGGGGCGTGGGAAGAGGACAGGGGGCAGGAGTTGATGCACAAATGAAGCCTGGAAGCTTCTGGTTCCTTCTCAGAATCGGATCAGCCGAGTACGTAGCCAACCAGGAGCATCCTCAGCCTGCCACGGCCCTGGCTCCGCAGGACACTGGAGTCCCAGGCCCAGCGCTGAGCCCCCGAGGGACAGACAGGGAGGCGAAGTGCATGCTGGGACATCCCTGCAGGTCTTACCAGGATGTGTCTTCTAGGCCAGGGACGGCTTATGACGTCACTGTGGGAGGCCCAGCTACCACGTGGCCTCCCCTGCCATGTGCGCCCTCTCAGGTAGACAGAAGCCGGGGAAATAAAACTGATTCAGTTGCTTTGTGCTCGTTTGCCTTGGAGCTGGACTTAGTGTGCGGTTTATTCACACTCCAGAGCCAGTGGGAAGAGCTTGCTTCTGATCTGGGTGAGGTCACTGCGTTGCTCACTTTACAGACTCAGAGAGGGAAAGAACTGGCCCCAAGTCACACAGCTCCTGGGACAGATCCCAGGTTTCCCTGACCCGGCGGCTGCGCTCTTTCTGATGCCTGTGTTGCTGGGAGCAGAGCTGTGCTATGAAGGATGCAGAAAGACTTCAGTAGTTCGGGGTTTTAAAACGGGATTCTCTGCATTGTTTCAAGGCCGTTCATTCTACTGAAGGGGCTTATTTAGCACCGTTCTGTCTGGTCAGGTCTCAGACTAAGACAACAACATTTCTGTCCTGTTTGTGAAGGACGACCTTGCCTCCCTGCCATCTATCCTCGTCAGGTGGACACATAGCTGACCAGCCAAGCCCGGCAGTCTTGAGAGAGAAAGAAGACGCTGCCGGCAATTACGCTGGGCGATGCGGGTGACCCGAGTCTGCCAGGGCCCGCGGGGCTAGCGGTCACTCTGTGCACAGGGTGAGGGCCGCCCTTTGTCCCCTCAGTCATGCCTAGCCCTCCACCTGGCCTGGCCCTGAGTGCCAGACCGTCTGCTGGCCGTGAACCCAGCCGTTCATAGGCTCATTCCTTCACGGCCTTGAACCAGAGGCCAGTCCCCGTGTTGCAGGCGTGACAACGTGCCTGAGCCCTCACACTTACAAAGTGGCAGAACAGAGGGATTCCCAAAGCAGGTTCCGGCTGCACGCCCCACCCTGGACGCAGGAGGGTTCAGAGAGCAGCTTAGTTTGGGGACTAAAAATGCTGCTTCCCCCTCCCTGGGGTACAGGCACCAGTGGGGGAAGGGCCATGCTGTCCCCACCTGTCCACTCCCTGACCATGGCTGCTCACAGCCCGTCTCGTCATCCTTCCTGCCTCCACCCCATCTCCTTTCCTCTGTCCTCCTTCCTCCCTAACTTAGGCTCCCCAAACTCAAACGCCAAAGCCTAGCAGTCGTCATCCGTTGGTTTATTAAATACCCGGTAACTGGTCCATTACGTGGGAGGCAGGCGATAGGAGGTCCTGGAACTCTTCCAGCTTAATGAGTTGCCCCCTCTGCCCTTCTCCCCCGCATGGTTTGTACACACTTTGAGCTACAGTTCCCAGCATAATTAATTTTCACATGTGTGGCAGAAGTGCGACTGTGGGCACCAAGCCAGTTTCCTGAACGCGGAACGCGATTTGATTTATAGTTTCTCTCTCTCGCCTCAGCCCAGGAAAATCCTTGAGTCTGTTGGATTTCTTGAGTTGGGAGAGATCACGGATCCACAGATTGGAAAATACAACTCCCGGCTGAGAAGTGGGCGTGAGGGTGCCTGGTCAGGAGAATTCACATGCATCGTATAATGCTAGTCGCTAACCACTTGGACCTAGTCAATGGAGAGGAAAATTGTTAGGAAATAAATATTTGTCCTGGCATTGGCGGGGGGGGGTTGTTATTTGCGGGGAGGGTGCAGGTTCCAGAACCCACATTTCTGCAGTGATCACATGGAAAGAGGCGGGGTGGGTGCGAGCCATTCTTTTGCAGGAGGTGGGAGTTTAGGAACTTTCTGCTTTAAGCTCTGGGAGCTTGGGCCGGTGTAAGTGGACGTTCCCTTGGTTTCCCTGACGGCGCCACCTGCTGGTGGTCTGCGGCGTGGTACCCGGGTCTCCAGCGGCGGCGCATGCGTGCAGACACTGGCCCGCCCCTGCAGCCCTGATACAAGTGCGGGTGCAAGTTGAGCCTATAAAGCAAAACGTGGGATTATAACACTTGCATCGCCTGAAATCCTCTTCTTAGACGCCCCTGTCCCTCTGCACTTGCTCTTTCTAACACGTCGTGCGTTATTACGCATCTGTCCGCCCCATGGGGCTGGGAGGATCCGGGGGCACCCGGCACCTGGGAAGGCACCTCAGTTGGTTCCCCGCCTGAGGATGGGCTCAGCAACCATGGGCGCGACAAATGCACCAGCGCAGAGGCAGCGCCCTGAGCCCGGGCATGTGGCTTTCCCTGTACCCCTCCCATCCACTCAGAGCAGACCTGGAACAGAGAGCCCACCTGCATCCCTGCAGCCCTGATACAAGTGTGGGTGCAAGGCCACCACACAGGCCACCGCACAGGCCACCACTGGGCCCCCAGATCACAGAGGAGAAAAGGGTCTCCCCAGAGAGGCGAGAGACGTGGCCGGAAGGTGGAGAAGCGCAGGCGTGAACCCAGCCCACCTGCCTCTCCTGCCCGGCTCTTCTCACTGGCCCGGCTGCTCCTCGAACCTCCCAGGAGTCCACACAGGCCTAACGTCCACTTACACCTTCCAGCCTTGCTCTTCCGGAAGCGCCCCCGTGAGGCCCCTCACCAGCAGGAACAGCCAAGACCCCGAAGGAGCTGCACCGTCGGCTTCCTTCCGGCGCCATGCTGTTGGCTTCTGAGTTTCTGCTCAACTCGGGTCGTCCTGTGCACCTGCTCCATGCTCCCACGGGCGTGAGCGGGGCCTCCGTCCCTGCGGAATCTCCAGCACCCGTGTTGGGAGCATGGAGTGGAGCCTGCATCGCATGCTTGGGCACCAGCCACTCCCCACGCCCCACCACGACCCACGGGCGTTCTTTTCAAGGGAGGCCTGGTCTTCGGGTCAGAGAAGCCCTGGAGGGTAGCGGCACCCCTGTGGACTCTCGTTGAGCAGACAAGGCCGCCCTCGGCTCTGTCCACACTCGGTGAATATTTGTGGAACGCATGAACAACAAATCTCTATTACTGGCTCCTGGTCGTACAGAAATCAGTGCTGCTTTAAAAATGCACGAGTGTCATAACGCCTCCCAGTGTGAGAGCAAACCATTTGATGAGATAGGCATGAATTTTCTATTAAAGAGAAGAGCATCTATTTATTAATATTCCCAAAGGGCCACGCTTTGGTCGACTGCTAGGCTGCTGTTATACTTGCCCATAATTGCGTGCTGTGGACTGTAGCTTATCAACAAAGATAACCGCACGCCCGGAACTCCAGCGCGTGGGGCGTTGGGCCTGACCCGGCGGACGCTGATCCATTCGCTGGGGCCCACGTGGCGAGGAGAACGTGCTCCCCTAGAACCGGGCGGAGAGGCAACACGGAGCTACCGCCCCGCGGCTCTGAATTCTTACGGTCAGAACGGATAGCGGGTGGGCTCTCCACTAGGAAACCTGTTGGGGTAATTTAAACAGAGGGAGAACCCCGTTTCTGGGGCGGGGGCTGGCAGAGGAGAGGATTTAGACAGAAGTCAACGTGGCAGGACAGAGCCTGTTGAGAAAAGCTGTCCTATACGCACCGTCCCACCGCAGTCAGGGGTGTGTGAAGGGGTGGGGGTCCCCGAGAGCAGGGCTCGGTCCAGGTCCTTCACAGTTGTGCAGAAGGTGCCAGTAAATAGTTGGATGAATGAATGAATGAATGAATGAATGGCACAACCACAGACTTACTTAGATGAGACCCAAATGGGATCCTGTTTCAGGCATGACGGGAGCCAGGCCTTTAAGAGCGGCCCCTGGCCCCTGTGTCCCTTCCAGGCACAAATCGGGTGATGGATTCACCAGGGTTGGGGTGTCTGGAAGGTTCCGAAGCAAGTTCTTTGCGTAATAAAATACCGAGAGTTCTCTTCTGAGTTGCGAATTGGAGGCAGATTTTCTTCGAAATAACCAGAGGTGTGGTTATAAATAATTCATGCTCATCGTTTGGCCCAATTAACATGTGTTGGAAGACGGGGGGCAGTTTCTTCCTTCTTGAGGGACAGCACCGCACCCCGGTTGGGCTGGGCAGAGCTTCTGCCCTAATTAGATATTTACACCAGAGACCCGGGTGAGAAGGGCGGATTTATTTTTAATAAAAGAAAATTGAAACGTGTGTATGTGCCGCATATTAAGGGAGACCAAACCAAATTAAAGCCGTCCCGCTCTGCAGGTACAGCTGCCCAGGGTATGCGCAGAATTCAGTTTTGTGAACCCCGGGAATTCTGCGTGTCCCGGGAACCCCAGACCGGACTCTGTGGAGGGTGTGTGCACACAGTGGTAGCCACGTGGGCTGACCCTGCAGAGCCCAGGAGGGGCCCGGGGCTGCAGAAGAAGTGTCCTTCCTGCCCCCTCCCCACCCCCACCCCAGCAGTCTCTGTCCTGAGAGACGCTGGGGCTGACCGGTGAGCTCCTCACCGTCTGCGACCTCCCTCCCTGTCCTCTAGGTCACAGTGCAGGTGACCACCGCCTCTCTGTGCGGCTATCAGAGGAGAGTCAGGCTAGGGGACCCTGGAGGACATCACAGGCCAGGCAGCCAGGCTGGGGGACACCGTCCAGCCCACCTCGGCTTTGCTCTCTGACGCTTTCTTCCCCCCTGTCCTCTCCTGTCGATCGACAGGTTTGCCTGTCTCCCTGTAATGGTGTTTCAGTGCTTCCGCGTGCGACGCGTGCAATTACCCTCTTCAAAAGCAACCAAGCGCCCACCTTCGCCGCCTCAGATCAAACGCCGGTCTTGGCACCTTGTCCCTCTCGTGGAGCGAGGCCTGTCGCTGCGGCTGCTTCTGGAACCTGCTGCCTCTGCACGTGTCTCTGCTTCGGGCTGTTTATTGTTGCTGCTTAAATCTTTCATCCGTGTAAGCACGTTCACACCTGAGGGCCGGAAAAGGTCTGGGCTTGTTTCTTTTTCATCATGAAAAAGATGTCTCTGTTCTTCCCTGGTGTATAAAAATAAATAAGGATAGTGCCCTATGGGTAAAACTGTCCCAGTTTCATCAGAAACAAGCACAGCCAGGGCCCTAAGTCCTCAAGGTGGCTCAGGAGGTGATGGGCGAGGCCGGGACTGGCGTAACTAGTAGCTTAACGTGCTCAACTTGTGTTTTGAGGAATGAGTTCAGGGAATCGGTGCCGTCCTTCCTGGCCTGTTTCTGGGACAAGCGTCGTTCTGTGCCACCATGACTGTCCACTCACGGGAGCCTTCGGGGTGGAGGGATACCCGTGCCCCAAAGGTCATGCCCGCTGAGGTGTGAAGGGGCATCCCCGGCCTGCAGGTGAGCGCCAGCCACCATCAGCCCGTTTGCGACCATCCCGCTGGCCCACGTCAGTGAACACCTGGGCCAGGCTCTGCCCCTCCACCTCCCTGGTTTGCACGGGGCCTCCCGCCTTAGAAATGCAGGGTCACGTCTGTTCACGACTGTGGCCCCAGAAAGTGGCACTTGGAGCCTCGTGGCAGGTCTGGGAGCGCTCTTTCTGTATTTGCTCTCACATTATTTCGGGGTGCACAGATGGGCCCTGGAAGGTCCTATAAAGCAGGTTGCAATCCCCTGAGAGGGACGATGGTTGGTCTTTCTCTTCCTGCCGGCTCCCCACTGAACCGGCCTGGGTAAGGGAGAGACCCCGGTGTGCCCCAGAGAGCCCGCCCCCACCCGTCCTTCCCCATCAGGTGGACCTGGCTGAGCAGCCAGCTGGGGACAGATGTGGGAGGCCGCTCAGGGCCCTGCCCTCCCGGCAGAAACAGGGGTTCCGTCTGTGCCGATCCTCGTCTCCGCCTACCAGGAGCTTGTGCCAGCCCTTGGAGGGTGGCTGTCCAGGGAGTGGCCAGTTAGCTCAGCCTCGCAGTATAATGACTCTCAGTGGTGGCACTGGCTTGAATCCTGCAAAGTTTAGTGCCCTCTGCTGGTCACACTGGACGAACCACCTGCGGCCCCAGCGAGGCCCTTCCAGCCCTCCTGGTGTGTGATTCCTGCTGCCACGACTTTGGCGCCAGGCTGTCACCTTCCGCTTAGATCACTCCGCACTTAGAGAGGGGAGGCTTCACACTCACGCATGAGATGAGGACAGAAGGTTTCAACTAGGAGAACTGCATCTCTTGAGTAGCATGAAGCCCATGAGTAGGCCCTCACCCCACGAGGCCCGTGAGCACGCCCTCGCCCCACGAGGCCCGTGAGTAGGCGCTCACCCACGAGGCCCGTGAGCACGCCCTCACCCCACGAGGCCCGTGAGCACGCCCTCACCCCACGAGGCCCGTGAGCACGCCCTCACCCCACGAGGCCCGTGAGCACGCCCTCACCCCATGAGGCCCGTGAGTAGGTTGCTCACCCCACGAGGCCCGTGAGTAGGTTGCTCACCCCACGAGGCCCGTGAGTAGGTCCTCGCCCCACGAGGCCCGTGAGTAGGTCCTCGCCCCACGAGGCCCGTGAGTAGGTCCTCGCCCCACGAGGCCCGTGAGTAGGTTGCTCACCCCACGAGGCCCGTGGGTAGGTGCTCGCCCCACGAGGCCTGTGGGTAGGTGCTCGCCCCATCACTGCACTTGACTCACATGTGAACAGCGCTGTTGCCTTGTTGAGTAACAGACTCCTTTTCTAATGCAGTCTATGCAGAGCTGCCTGTCAGGGGTGAAGTAAGGACTTTTGTCCCCCGAGTCCTGGGTTCGAGTCCTCCGGGTCCTGTGCCCTGGCTCTGGGTCGGCTCCTTATCCCTGGGGAGTCTCAGTATCTGCAGGGGGAGGGATTACTGGGAGGGTCATGTTCACATGAAGGGCCTAGCACGTAGCAGGCCCTCGAGGAACGGGAACAGCTGTGTGTGCATGAGGCTCACTTTATAAATCTAAAATGCGCATTTTGGAAATAAAAAGGAAGAAGTGAGGTGTCTCTCGTGGCTGTCACAGTTGTGGGGCTGACGTGCTCGTCACGGTCTCATTTTAAGAGCAGTGACGGCTGAGAACGACTGGGATGTCTTCCGTTCACTCAGGTGTCTTTTCTAGTGAAGGGACCCGTGTCTCTTGGCCTCAGTCCATTCCTGTGCCCAAGGGGGGATTTCTTCAGGACGGCGCCGTGTGTGGGGATGGGGCCCCCGGGGCTGACTGTGGACAAGGCTCCGCAGGCAGAATGGGGGTGGGGGGCACAAGGGAGAAACACTGCACCCTGACCACCCACCTGCGCCGCCAGCTCTGCCTCTTCCTCAGCCGCCACCCACCTTTCCCTGCAGCGAGTCCTCGGAGTGGTTTCTGCGTCACAGTGGCTACCATCCCGTTTCCTAAGGGCCTCAGGTGTTTGGGCAACACGGGGCGTCCGGTGGCAACCTGAGATCTGGGCCAAAGAGCCCTTTTCTGGGTTGAGCTGCAGAGCAGCCCTGGCTTGCCCGGCGCCCCCACCCAGAAGGGCTTCCCTCCGGCCCGAGGGGCGCAAGCCCACGTCAGAGGCCAGCTGAACGGGGCCCTGCCCGCGGGAGGAGCGTCCCTCTGCCTCACCTGGAAGCGCAGACGGGGGCAGAACTGGAGGCAGGCCCTCACCCTGGAGTCCTGACAGGGACACTAGATGAGGCACGGAGGCCGCAGGCCAAGGGCTGCGCTCAGAGGACCTGCCATTAGGTGGGCTCTGCTCACCCCTCATCCGAGATAACACTGCAGAGTGAGGGGACAGGCTGTACGTTAAACGACTGACATGCTTTGGGGGGAAGCCGGATGGCTCCGCGGGTTAAGCACTCGTCTAGCAGCCCCTGGGTCTGAGGATCGAGTCCCAGCCCCTGCCTGTGTGAACGCGTATGCTAAACTGGGGTGTGCCCTCAATTCGGTTCTCACCGGAGCGAGCCTCCTATGCAGGAGGCCCCCAGTTCGGCTCCCACCTTGGGGGTGCTTCCCATGCAGGGGGGCCCCCCTGCCCAGTTCCTGCCCTGCACAGCCCCGAGCCCACCTGTGGAACAAAACTGTAACGAAAACTAATGATGTACAACTATGGAGACTGGTCTGGACCCTCCCCCTCCTCTCGGTCTCTGTCAAACAATAAATAAATAAATAAATAGGTAGGTAGATACATCTTACACAAGCTCTGGAGTGTGACAGTGGCCGAGGGCCTGGGGCTGAGGTAGTAGGGACTTGTTCCGGTGTGGGAGGGAGGCAGTCAAGGCTTGCACGGGGAATGAGAACCGGGTGTGGGTGGTGGTGTGACCAGGGGACAGCACCGGAGGCCCCGGTGCAGATGGGCCAGACCCCGCTTCCAATGCCCTCGCCTGGTGACCACAGGCTGGCTGACCCAGCGCATCCTGAGCCTGCGGTCCCGTGGGCAGTCGCGGGGCACGCCAGAAACGCTAGACCCATGCCACATCACCAGGTTGCCGGCAAACGAGTGTCACGTGGGAATCGAGCAGTAACGGCGACCCGTCCTCTCTGAGGGTCTGTGAAGCCACCTCTCAGAACCCAGCATGTCTGGCGTTTCCGGAGTGTCTCCTCCTGGCACCTCCCAGGCTGTCTGCCCGCTCTGCGTCCCCGAACAGACACAGGCCAGCTCCCTGGGTACTAGCCCGGCTGGTTCTAAGGCGAGATTGTCCTCCCAGGGCCGGCATCAACCGCGCCCGCGGTTGCCCAAAGCCCTCTTCCTAAGTCGGGGGACCCAGCCCCACACCCACAGCGCCTCCACGGTCACACCTGTCCCCACCCACCCTGGTTTCCTCCCAAGAGCCACAGCGGGGTCCTCCGTGCCAGTCCCCTGAGCCCGGCCCGCCTCTTCCAGGTTCGCCATGGAGCCCTTCTGCCCTCTGCTGCTGGCCGGCGTTAGCTTGCCGCTGGCGAGGACCCTCACGCTCAACGCGACCACCACGGAGAGCAACCAGACGGCCACGCCCTCAGGTAAGAGAGAGCTTCCAGCATGGCCCGCCGCTGAAACCCGGCCGGCTCGGAAGCTGCAGCCTAACCCATGTCCTGCCCCCACTGCGGGGACCCACTCACGCCCACCAGGAACCACCCACGACAGTCATCCTGGGATATTTAAACACAGACAGGCAGCGGCGATGAGTAAGAGAATGTTACTGTTTGTAGGCAAGACACTGGTAGACAGCAAACCTGTCCAAGCCGGGGCCCCCGGGCCGCACGCAGCCCCCGACGGCCTTGCAGGCGGCCCCGCACAAATGTGTGGTCTTTCTCAAAACATTATGCGATTCTTTTACAGTTTTTCTTTTTAGCTCATGAGCTGTCGTTACAGGGAGTGTGTTTTCTGTGGGGCCCAAGACAGTCCTTCCCGCGTGGCCCAGGAAAGCCACACGCTTGGACAGCCCTGGTCTCGTGGTTATGTTTATTTAAAACAGAGCGAGTCCTTACCTTTTAGAGACACGCGTTGAAGTATTTACGAGTGAAGCCGCGTGGTGTCTAGGCGTGACTTGGAAACGTGTGTGTGGGGACAGGAGGGGGCAGGAGTGAACATGATTGGCCTTGTCCTGGTAGAAAGCTGGGGGGCAGGTGCAGGGGGTCGGTTCATCATTCCATTCTGTGCCTCTTTCGTATGGGAAGTTAGGAAGGAGAACAGAAAAAAGAGTCCACTGGTACGTGTGACAACAGGGACAAGCAAAGTGAGAGCCAGGCGTGGATGGCCGTGTGCGGTGTGAGTCCGTTGGCGTGACATGCCCAGAAAAGGCAAATGCCCCGGGGGAGGCTGCATGTCAGTGCTGCCTGGGCTGCAGCGGGGACAGGAGTGGCCACAGGGGGACACGAGGGATCTGCCTGGGTCGGTGGAAATGTCCCCATGCTGGGTTGCGTGCGTCCGGGGGCAGTGTTTTGTGGGGTGTGGCATTCACCCCGATAAAATAAACGAATGCCATGCAAACTGATGAGAGGGGCAGGAGGTGGCCGCACGGCCTGTGTGCAGGTCTCACGTGACCGCGCAGTGGCCAAGTGACCCTGAGTGCACCCCTGGACCCCTTTGTGCCTCAGTATCCCCCTTTGTCGGTGCAGGGAGTAGCAGTGCTCACTTCTTGGCGGTCATGGGAGGACTGAAAGAGGCGGCGGGACGGGGAAGGCTCACCGACGTCAGCCGTCACTGTCGGCAGGGGAGTGGGTCCCCGGCCAGTGCCCTACTGCCCAGAGTTAGCACTTCAGTCCCCGCCCATGCCTCCTCCGTGGACAGGTGTCCGACACAGAGAGGCCCCGCAGGGTGAGTTCAGGGTCCCCCAGGAGTGGAAGTGGGTCTGCTGGGCGGCCCCAGCTCCCTGTGTGTGGCTCCTTCCCACAGCGGGGTTCGCAGGCGTCTGTAAGCAGGAAGGGCTGGTCCCTGTACTCCACACCAGGGCCTGCCGTCAGTCCCCACACACCTGTCCCCACGCACCTGTCCTTACACACCTGTCCCCACACACCTGTCCTTACATACCTGCCACCGGTCCCCATGCACCTGCCCCACACAGCTGTCTTTACATACCTGCCACCGGTCCCCATGCACCTGCCCCACACAGCTGTCTTTACATACCTGCCGCCGGTCCCCACGCACCTGTCCCCACACAGCTGTCCTTACATACCTGCTGCCTGTCCCCACGCACCTGTCCCCACACAACTGTCCTTACACACCTGTCCCCACACACCTGTCCTTACATACCTGCCGCCGGTCCCCATGCACCTGTCCCCACACAGCTGTCCTTACATACCTGCTGCCTGTCCCCACACACCTGTCCCCACACAACTGTCCTTACACAGCTGTCCTTACACACCTGTCCTTACATACCTGCCACCGGTCCCCACACACCTGTTCCACATACCTGTCCCCACATACCTGTCCTTACATACCTGCTGCCCGTCCCCACACACCTGTTCCCACACAACTATCCCCACACACCTGTCCCACACACCTGTCCTTACATACCTGTCACTGGTCCCCACACACCTGTCCTTACACACCTGTCCTTACATACCTGACCCCATGCACCTGTCCCCACACACCTGCTGCATCCTGTCCTCTCCATCCCAAGGCCTTCAGACACAACACTCAGGAACTTCCCTGACAGGGTGTCACTTGGTGTGTTGGTCAGGGGCCTCAGAGAGACAGGCTCATGAGGTAGAGACAGAGAGGGGTCACTTCAGCAAGGCCTCACACGGGCGCTTTGGGGCTGAGGCCAGAACTGAAGCCAGGGGTGTATCCCACACTCCCTCCTCACGGGCCTCTGGGGCCTTCCAGCACCGAGGGTCACCTGCCCAAGTTCAGGGGTGCAGGTGTGTGGCTTAAGACTGAAACTCACACTCAAGCTCGAAACTTTCCATTTCCAGGACCAGACTCTTTGTGCACAAACACACACACACACTTTGCAAGTGTGGGTATGCATTAAACTTGCATGACTTGGAGCACTGGCCGGGTAGGATTTGGGCAGAAACCTCCTCCAAAGTGACCATCTGTGTACCCTCCACCCTGGCCCTGGGCCCCCCTCTGTGTACCCCCCACCCTGGCCCTGGGCCCCCCTCTGTGTACCCCCCACCCTGGCCCTGGGCCCCCCTCTGTGACCCCCCAACCTGGCCCTATGCCCCCCACAGTCTGAGCCATACCAGTGTGAAACGAAACAGAAAGTGACCTCGGATTTCCTCTTAGATGCTACCAATCAGCCCCCAGGGACCCGGCCCAGCCCAAGGAGGCCTTTTGTGGCCCACACTCTGTTTCAGAACTGTGTTCCGCTTGAATTACTCACCTGTGTTTAAAAGCCAGATAATTCTACGTGAAAATGTGAATTCCTTCCTTTGGAACATGGGAGGACCTGGACCCTCAGGGCCTACCTGCTGGGCCCCCGTGGACAGGGTACGGAACCCCACTTCCCCGCCAGGCCCCTGCCCCTGATGCCAAGCGGGGGAACCCGCAGGCCGCTGATCTGTCTGTGCTGCCCCCATGCACAGCCCCTCCCGGGGGCCCGGGGCTCCTCAGCCCGCCCGGCAACACAGGCTGGAGAAACCGCCACATGTGCAGCTGCAGCCCTGACTCTGGGGGGCCCCCAGCAGTGGGCTGTCTGGGATTCAGGTGTCCCCCTGAGCTCCCAGCCAGGCCTCATGCCCACCGGTCACTGCCCAGGCCGCGGCTGAGTTGGGCAGCCTGACTGCTGTGCAAATGCAGAAGTGGGCAGGTGCACTGGGTGACTCCCAGGAAGGGACAAGGGCACCCTCCCCAGCTCTGTGGCTACACTGAGCCAGGCTGCAGCCATGGAGCACAGTGTGGGGCAGCCACGCCCTCCCTGGTGCCAGCTCTGCCCCTGGCATCGGGCATCGCCCCGCCAGCCTGGCTTCAGTGAGCACTGTGGGCTGGCAGGGTGGGGAGGTCGCAGCCGCAGGGGGGGAAGCCTCAGGCCAGGTCAGCTCTCCAGGGGCGGGAGGGGGCAGGTGGTCCCTACAGTTCAGGATGGAGCCCCGCTGGTTTTGAGCTACAAAGGGGCCGTGAGCATCACTAGCCCAGCTGTTGTCTTCCAGGGGCTCCCACTGAAATGGGAGCCCAGGCGGCCGCCTGTGGGCTCTGCTCACTGCAGGAGAGCAGGGTCTGGGACCCGCGGGAGGGGTGCTGAGTGGGCCTCCTGGACCTTGGAGGTGGTCTCTGGAGAACAGGGACATTTTGGTGAGGAGGAGGCAATGTGACAGATGGTGGGGGCAAAGGATGAACAACGGGGGAGGGATGGGTGTGCATGAGGCCACGAGGCCTGCGGGGCAGGTCCTGGGCCCAGGGATGTGGGACCTTCGGGCTGAGGAAGGTGAACCTGGCAGGTGAGAAGGACCCGGGCTGGTACCTGGTGCCTGCCCTGCTTTCCTCTGTGCAGGTGCAGGTGGCGTGGGGAGCTGGTGGCTCTAGGGGGTGGGGGATGGTGTGGCCCCAGGCCTCTGCCCAGCCCGAAGGCCAGACTGCTCCCCAGCACCCCGAGCTCCTGCTGTCCCAGGGCAGAGCCGTGGGGTGCCCTGCTTCCAGCCTCCTCTCCCTCCCTGTCAGGGGGAGAGGCAGGAGCCCTGGTCACCGTGAAGAAAGGGCCACAGGAGGGCCTGGCATGCCTGCCCTGCCCCTCCTAGGGGGCCTTGGACAAGTCAGGCTGCCAGCTCCTCAGTGTCCAGGCTGCTCACCTGTGACGTGGTGGGGCCTGTGTGGGCACAACGGGCAAGGACCGTGGACTGCTTTGCAAATTGTAACGGGATGCGCCCTGCCCAGCAGGACAGAGGCTGACAGAGGCGGCGCTTCACACGCTGTGACGGGGGCTGAGGCTGCAGGGAAGCCGGCTGATCGGGGGCCCTCTGCAAACTGTAGCGTGCAGTCTGCAGCTGGGGGTCTTCCTTGCCCAGACCCCTTCCCCTCCCGTCTCGTTCGAGCCCTTCTTGCCTCGTGTGCCCTGGGTCACGGTGGGCCCCGGTTCTGCCTCCAGGCCCCCCGGACCTGGGTGCGCCCCAGCCCCTGCTGGGCTGGCTGCTGCCGCCGCTGCTGCTGACGTTCCTCTTCCTGTTCCTGGCCGCCTACTTCTTCAGGTAGGAGTGTCCCGGGCACGGGCTCGCCCTGCTCAGCTCGGATGAGGAAATGCGCGCCCACGAGGCCCTGACTGCGGGGCGTGGGCCCAGGAGACAGAGGGCGGCGGGTGGCGGGCCAGAGGGCCAGAGGCGGCCAGCGGGGCTCAGCCATGAGCAGCAGGAAGAGCTTCTCACGCCTGACCTGGTGGGCCCGTCATCTGGGGGCTCCCGGCTCCCTGATCCCCACTCCCTGGCTCCCTGAGCTCCCCCCCCACCGGCTCCCTGATCCCTGGCTCCCCAATCCCCAGCCCCTGGCTCCCCCAGCTCCCTGATTCTCCCCCTGGCTCCCCGATCCCCCTTGGCTCCCCCTGGCTCCCTGAGGCCCCCCGTGCTGAAACCTCACGCGCCTGTGTGTCTCTCAGGTTCAGGAAGCAGAGGAAGGCTGTGGTCAGCACCAACGACAAGAAGATGCCCAACGGGATCCTGGAAGAGCAAGGTACTGAGATGCCCGGGGTGGGGGCACGTAGGGGGCCGCTGCCTAAGGCCTCAGACTCTCCTCCTTCAGTGTTGCCCCCGAACCTGGCAAACAGCCGGCCCTTATACCCCTAGAGCTTCACCCACTCAAAACCAGTCTCGTTTTCTCTCTCGTGGGAAACACTTTGAAGCCGGGTCGGTTTGTGGCTTTTTTGGGAGACACTGTTTATATCCTGTCGTTTTTTACGGGGTTTTGACAGAACACTTTCCGCTCAGTCCTTGAAAGCCGTTCCAAGAGGAGACAGTCTGGTTCATCACCCGAGGCCCTAACCCCCCGCATCCCAAACGCTCACTGTTTAGGACGCAGCTGAAAGGGGGAACCAAACCCACCCGGTCCTTTACCGGCAGGATCCAGGTCGGCCGGGGGCGAGTCCAGCCACTCTTTTAGGTTCTAAGTTCAGCTTCTGACCTGTAAAGGCTGCTTAAAGGCACACGGCTTCTGGCCGCACCTCCGGTTGGCTGAGAAGGGCGTGGGAGACACGGGTGTTTGAAAACCCCGGTTCCCACAGGGGGTGCAGCTCTCTCCCGGCAGCGGGCTACCTAGTGGTGCCGTGGCTGAGGGGAGCAGAAGTGCTGTCAGGACTTCAAGAGGGTTTGCAAAACCCACCCTGGGATCGTAAAACATCTGCGCTGCAGAGAACCTGGCCCACAGGCAGGACCGCAGTTCTGCAGCGTCCGGGAACTGTGAGCTGGGCCAGCTCCCTGCACCCTGTCCCTGTGCCCTGCCCCTCAGGCTCTGGGGCCTGAATGGGAGGGAAGAGGGTGTGGCCGCCTTGCTCGTTCATGCCCGTGCCTCTGTTGGAGGCATGGGCCCTGGGGCAGTTCTTGGCTGGGTTCCCTGACAGCTCTCCAGGCAGGCACAGGCCCTTGGCAAGTGTGACAGTGAGGGTGTCCTGTGGACCCCTCAAGAACACCGGCTTCTTCCCCACAAGGGAAGCTCATGTGCATATCTGTCACCGAATCTGTGGAACCAGTGTGTCCAGGAGCTTACCCCTCACTGCCCACCCCTTCCGCCTTTCAGTGCCTCCCTGCCTTTCCCAGCGCCCCCCAAAAACAAGGGTGTTTAATCCTGGAGTGGAAGGGGTTTGCATCATGAGGACTATTTGCTACAAACAAGGCAAGGTGGAAGGAGACTTAGATTGTACCCGGGTCCCTTCTGTCCCCAGCTTTCACCCAGAAACCTGGAATGACTCCTCTCTCTTTCCAAACCTGGGAGGAGCTGGGGTGTGAGGCTGCGGACATCTTCATGGGACGACAAGGGGGCTGGGGGGGAGGCGAGGTGGGGGGAGTGGATGGGTGAGTGAGCTGGAAGATATGGCCTCTGGTTATTGCGAGCAGGGGACGGGGACCAGATGTGGGTCTGTTATTGGGGCACACAGCCCTCGTCTACGCAGCCGTCTGTGGAGACCTCGGGCATATCGGCCTCACCTTCAGTTGCTCAGGCCCCCTGGGCCTCCGGCTACTGATCTGAGCAGAGAGCCCCCCCAGCCTGCAGCATCGCTTCCCGGGCATGTGGTCCGTCCGGCTGGTAAATGACCACCGTCCGGGACGATGGCTCACTGGCCCTGGTGTCTCTTTGGATCCCACAGAGCAGCAAAGAGTGATGCTCCTCAGCAGGTCCCCCTCTGGGCCCAAGAAGTACTTCCCCATCCCCGTGGGGCACCTGGAGGAGGAGGTCCGCATGCGGTCTGCCGACGACGGCAAGAGGTTCCGGGAGGAGTTCACGGTGAGTCCGGGGCGGGGACCGGGGAAGCAGGGTCCACGCTGCAGGATGCACATCCCCAAGGCCGCCGTGCCGTGGGGGTGATGACTTAGCCCAAAGCGGGGGTCCCAGGAAGCCGGGTTCTGCCGCCGCCGCTTCACGGCTGCGCATCCCTCATCGGAAGGTGAGCGGGTGGAGGGAGACGTTCTTCGAGGACTGTTGGCAGCTCAGTCTGGCTGTCACGTTATAAAATCAATGGGACAGAAACGCCGTGCCCCCGGCCCCAGCCTGAGAGACGCGGGGGTCAGGTTCCCGTTGGAAGCGGCGGCACAGCCCTGTCTGTGTACCGGCTGCCAGCGCGTGAGCGTGTACCTGGGAGGAGCTGTCCCTCCCCTGACCGGCCGTCCCAGCCTCAGGTCACCGGCTGTGGGGACACCTGGAGGGGCAGGAGCTCTGCCCCTGACGGCTCTTTGATGCCAGTGAGTCAGTGTGACCCGCGTCTCTTGCTTCTTGTGCCGCTGCGGTTGTGCGTGAATTACCCCCACGACTTGGTGATGGTGTGGTCCCCACGGCAGCAACTGGTTTTCTTAACTTGCCACAAAAATGCAAATGTACGTGAGTGCCCCCCTCCTTGCACTGTTTGTTTTCTTTTTTCTTTTTTTTTTAAGATCTATTTTTACTGTTTTTGGCAAGAGAGAGACAGAGAGAAGGGGGAGGGCCCAGAACAGTCTCCGTAGTTGCACATCATTGGTTTTTCCACATAGTTTCATTCCACAGGTGGGTGCGGGGCTGCACAGGGCAGGGACTGGGCCGGGGTCTCACCCCGGTGAGAACTGAACTGGGGGCACTCCCCAGCTCAGCATGTGGGTCCGCACGGGCCGGGGCCAGGATTCGATCCTCGGTCCCCGGGGCTGCAAAGTGAGCGCTCAACCCACTGAGCCATCCCGGCTTCCCCCCATTCTTTATTTAATGCCCTGTGAATTGTGAATCAGAGACGGACAGATAGTGTTGTCTCGTGCGTTGCTAGTCAGTGTTTAGCCCGATCATGTCCGGAGTTCTGTGTTGTGCACCTTCCACATTTCCTAACACGGGCCAGGCTGAGCGATGAGCATGAGATAGGATGGGGTTCCCGCTGGGGGTGCTAGGGCCGGAGGGGTTGGGATGGACCCTTCTAGAAGCCAGCTTCCGTCATCTGTGGAGGGGCCATGGGAAGGGAGCCGGTCTTCATGACCTCACAGCTGGACTATGAGGCCAACACAGTGGATTTGGTACACATGGTGTGTTTTGCAATTGTCACAGCGAACGACAGCGAGAACCCCGCTGCGGGTACGTGACTGCTCACACAGGCGCAGCCCGGGAGAGCAGGGGAAGGGGACGCACATTTCAATATACTTTGCTTATTGTCTAGTACGAGGCTCATCTGCCTGTCTCTGGCTTCCTTTTAATTGTTTCCAAATATGTCCTTTTTTTTTTTTAGGGAAATTAGGTCATATTGAAAGACAGCTCTGAGCGGCACTGTTGTGCAATCTCTCAGCCTGACGAGAGAAGTTCATTCTCTGTTTTCAAAATAAGCCTCCAAGTTTGCGGTGCCGGTGCTGTCCCCCTGCCTCCGCCCCACTTCCCCTTGCACTGTGTTTCCCCACGTCGGCGTGTGTGGAGGGCTCTGAGTCAGAGCTCAGGTGCGGACAGCTCACGGGAGCAGGTCCGGGAATTAGGTCAGGCGGGGTCCTCGCCCCAGGAACAGAATTTAAAGAGGCGCCAAGGTATTCAGTGGTCAGGATCAATAATGCATTCACACACGCTGAGAAAGATCCAGATCCAGGCGAGCGTTCCACTGAGAACGGAACAGAGACGCCGGCCATTCTGACTGCGCTTTCCTGTGTCCCCACGCCCCCACGTGGCTTGCCACCACAGGGTTACTAATCGTGTCCTTACGTGTAAGTTTGCTAGTTTGCTCATGGTGGATTTTATTTCTTTATTTATTTTGCATGAATTTGCATTTGTTCATGTTGCATCTGAACGTTATCTTGATTCCTGGGTTTTCTGGGTGCCCCTGTAAATTTTGCACCCCGGGTAGGTGCCTCACCCTCTTGGCCCCCACCCCACCCCCACCACTGAGCAGCCTTCCCAGCCGCCTACTGGAGCCCCCCCCTCAGTGACGGTAGAGATGACAGGGGGGCTGGCACTGGACTTGAGTCCGGCGGCGTGGAGGCTGGTCCTGGCTCCCGGGGCCCCTGGCCATGCTGCGTGTTCCTCTGTGGACCCCGGTTTGCTCCGCTCTCTGGTGAGGGGCGGCTGTGTCCTGAACTACACCTGTCCCTCTGCTCAGAGCCTCATCAGAGTCACCGAGGCCAGCCCACTCTTGGCTCCACAGACAGACACGCTTGCGGTGGGCGCTCACCCCTGTTCCTTCTCTTTTTCTCCCACTGTTGTGAGAAATGCTCCCCAATGCAGGGAAAGGGGGACGGACGAGTCTCAAGCAGGGGACCCGAATGCATTTGGACATTTGTGCGTCGCTGGGCAGAGCTCATGAGAACTTGATGAGGACAGAGCTGGCCGGGCGCTGGGGATGTCAGTTCAAGGGGGCTGCTGGAGGCGGGAGTGCCGGACGGCCCTCCGCCTCCTTTTCCTCACCTGTGACATGGGGGCGCTCCCTGCCCCCAGAGGACTGTCCTAGAAACCCACAGAGGAGGTGCAGTATGTGCCCAGCTCGGCCCAGTGACCACGAGAGGTGTCTGGAGCCTCCATCCTCTTTTGGACGACCCTGTCCCTGTCCAGACAGGCAGAGCTCACCCCGAAATGGCAGAACGCTGTCCCACCACATGTGTCCAGGCCCCCGATGACGTCCCTGTAGGCCAGCACCCCCCGGGCCAGCGGAAGTGCTCTGTGAGCAGGTTCTTCCGCCAGCCTCTGTCCCCACAGGTGCTGGGCCCAACCCGATCATAGTGTACAGGGGTCCGGGGGAGGTGCCACCAGGAGACGAACACACACCAGCTCACTTCACATTCATGGAAATGACATCTTGCCCCAAACAGGACAATACACGGTCCCTCCTGAGCCAAGTGCCTGACCGGACAATTCATCACAAGCTGTCCTTATCGAGCCATCGCGACTGTGTGCCCGGCTCACACTTGGCCTTGCAGGTGACCTAGCGGCTCCTCCAGGGCCTGGACCATCATCTGCTCCATAAATAGTCCCACGAGTCCCAGTGACCCCTGGTCCAGCCACTGGTCAGGTTGAACATCAAGGGATGTGACTTGGGGTTCAGAGGGCTCTTCCCACTGTGTGCTGGGAGGGGCTCCCCGAGTCTGGAGGGGAGGTCCCCCAGAAGCCAGCTGTCAACCAGGCAGCTGGAACCAGCAGGGACTCGGGCGGCTGCTCGAGGGACAGGACAGACATCGGCGCCGGCTTTGTGTCACTTCTCGGTCCCCAGGGCGTTCTTCCCACTCTCAGTCTCCTCGTCTAGGACAGGGAGGACCTAGTGCTTCTCGCTCTAAACGCCCGTGCTGATCGGGGGGCTCTGGGTCAGCACTGTCAGCGAGCCCCGCCGGGTCACAGAGCGCACTGAGCCTGCCGCAAGGGGACGGCTGTGTGGCCTCCCCCATCGGTGTCCCCATCCTGCCGCCCACCCTGATGTCCCAGCGTCCCTTCCTGCTCCTTCCGTACACGAGTCCTTGCTCCTCCCGTGCTGGCCCCGAGCTGTGTCCTGAGCAGTCCCCACAGGCTTGTGCAACTCCTGCTCTGGGCCAGGACCCACAGGGCCGTGCACGGGCCAGCCCCTGCCCTCACGGTCCACCCGTGGCTCATCATGTTGGCCACAGCTCAGCTGGTCCCGCCACCTGGAGCCCCTGAGGGAAGCTGGGCCTGGGTCGCTTGCACGGCTCTGCCCAGTGCCTGGCACAGCCTCTGAGGACGGAGGCGGGAGGGACGGCTGGCGGGTGGCTCAGAGGCCTGGCTTTCAGGGGCGCTGACGTACCCCGCTGTAGGCTTCGTCACGTTGAGCGCTAACTCTGTTGTGTTTTTCTTTTTTGCAGTCCTTGCCATCGGGACACATCCAGGGAACTTTTGAACAGGCCAATAGAGAAGAAAACCGAGAAAAGAACAGATATCCCAACATCCTTCCCAGTAAGGTCTTACTTCTCTTCTGCGCAGTGGGTGGCGTTCTGACCGAACTCCGGCTCCTGGCAGCTCCTGGTGTGGGGGCTTCTCGGGGCACCGTGAGGGCCCAGAGCGGGGAGACCCGGGCCCCACAGCACAGCCGCGCGGCGATGGCCCCTGGGTGCTTGTCTGCCACACGGGAGGGCCCATCTCTGATGGTCAGCTGCTCAGGGGAAACGAGGGGACCCCTGTACTCACTGGTGGGGTCCCTCCTACTGGATCCCGTTCTGAGCCCCGATCAGGGGCGGCTGGTGGCCTGACCATCTCCTGCTCTCAGACTCAAGGGTCTGGACCACCCGCAGCAAGTCCCCTGGACCGAGGACAGAAGTGAGCAGTCAGCACCTGCAGGGCTTTGGCAATGTGGTGGGAAGGCTTAGAACCCACCTGGCTGTAACCCCAACAGCCTGAGGTGCCCACAAGCTGGACAGTGTGGGCTCCGGGGAGGCGGCAGGGCAGGAAGCTGACGTCTGCCCAGGGGCATCGCTGGATGGGCCGTGCCCGGGGTTGGCATCCACAACCAGCTTCCATGCCAAGACACACGCCCGGCGTGCCCAGCTGCCTTGTCAGCGCGGGCCCAGGCGGGCTGCAACGCGCCCCGGCTGCCTGGTCGCCTCCCGGCAGCTTTGCCCATCGGGCTGACGGCGTGTCCGTCTCGAAGGGCTCCACTAGGTCCCGGCTTGAACGCTGGACCCAAGGGCCCCCCCATCCCAGGGTCCAGGAAGCTGCCCGCGCCGTGGCTTCTCGATCGGCTGGGAGGGTCAGAATCGTGCCCACCTGCGCTGTAGGTGAACGTGCTGAGCGCCACTCGATCGGTGGGGTCTCTGGGTTTTTAGCACTTGATGGAAAGAATACTTGCCCCGTTTGCAGCACAGGATTTATATGTGGTTTGGCAGAGCCTCCGCCCCAAAGCAGGTGATCCAACTAGAACTAGACATTCACCAAATAGTCTGTCATCCCATAGGTCTTGGTAGAGGCGGCCAAGGGGGCATCAGCGAGAGGGGTCAGGCGGCTACTGCGGTCACACCCTGAGCTGTGAGGATGGCTCGGACCAGGGTTAGGTGGGGACACTCTGTGAAAATTGCATTGAGAGGATTTGCAGCTAGACTGGGGTGGGTTGTTACCCCCGTGGGGGAGGCAAGTGGCGCGGCTGCAACAGCTCAAAGGACAGGAAACCCTGGCGGGAGGTGTGGGGTCTTCAGGACAATTGTGTCAAAGACCATCTGGGGTATTTGGAAGTCAGCAACTATTACTAGTGTAATTAGCTTCATTAATTAGTTCCATGCACACTCTGGTCTGCGGAATGCACTCGTGGAGGGCCAGCCGCTAGCCTAGGTTCCTGACCGACATTTCTGTCCCGGTCACCAAACCCTGGACGCGTTCAAGGTGATGTTTGCGTTGTTAATCTAGACTGTTTCCAATGGGGCCGCAGGGAGAGCTGAATCCATGGCTGGTGTGGCGATTTCCTGCCCCCCACCCCCTCCTCCCAGACCGGGCAGTCCAGAGACCCGGACTGGGCTCCCCTCTTGCACATGTCCTCTGAGTGTGTGTCCAGTGTGTACTGTGGAAGGAGATGGCCCCTCCTGCAGGTGTGCAGGTGTGGCAGGCTTTCCAGCAGCCTGTAAGCCCCTCCCTCCCCACCCCAGAGGGAGGGTCCTGCTCCCACCTGCCCCTGGGCCCCAGGAGTGCTGCTCCGCCCAGAGTGCAGGTCCCGGCAGTCAGGCAGGGTCCGGGGCTCTGAGAGGACCCGATGCACCTCACCTCACGGGGGTGGGACACCGGGCTTATGGAATGGCGGCCTGGTGGCACAGGACAGTGCCCTGGAGATGCCAGCCAGCATTTGGCATCTGCAAGACACCAGCTGAATGAGAGGTGTGTCTGATTGAACTGACACCCCTCGGTCGGCCAGAGACACCCCAGGTCCCTGCTGGGGAGTCAGGACAGGAGTGGCTACGTCCTGGGACAGTGAGCAGCAGGTTCCGGGCACTCCTCCTCCCCAGGGGTGAGAGACCCTGCTGTCACTCAGGGTGGGGTCAACGGGCAGGGAGAGCCCCTCCCCTGCCTCTGCCCATCTTTCCCAGAGCCCCCGACTGGCTGGAACTCTGCCAGGTTTACAGGAGGCCCCTGGGCAGGAGCCGGCGAGGGGCCTGGCTCTCCAGAGCTCTGGGGACAGAAATGCTGACGCGCTGCTGCATCCCAGAGGCGGGACCCCGGAAAGGCTCGTGGTCCGTGGCGAGAGAGCCCCTTCTTTTCTGGAAATAATGCCAGCAGCGGACACACTGAGGAAATAAGGCTTTTAGAGTGAAGGGTGACTTCTTAGCATGAAGAGACAGGGAGCTCTTAGAGACAGCAGGATTCTAAGTCCCCCCCGCAGCCTGTTTCCCCTCTGCTGTCTAGAGCCCACCCGAAAACGCTTCCAGGTTGTGTCGCGCCCGCTCTGCGCTCGCTTCTGCCTGGGAGCCCGCAGCCCCAGCGGGAGGCTCTCGGGGCCCATTGCAGGGCGCTGCGAGTTTGGGGTTTGACATCCTGACCGCCCAGGGGGGCCATGACTGTCCCTGAGGGCTGCACGGGCCTGTCCTCTCTGAGCAACAAGACCCACCTGGCCCAGAAGCGCGGCCCCCACACAGGGGGCGTCTGCGGCCACCGCTGCCTTCCTGGTGGCCGGGAGACAAAAGCCATGGCCGGGGTCTTCGCCCCAGGTCCCCACCACAGACACACCTCCTCAGTTAGTTTCAGGCCTGAGGGGACAGGAGGGGACAGAGCAGGGACAAGGGCGCAGAATTTCTCAATGATCAGTGCAGTAAAGGCAGACGAAGTTCCCACCTTGTACCAGCCCTGTGCCCAGGGCAATGTTAATAACCTGGGGCAGCGTCACCCAGGCCCTGGGCCGAGTCTGGGTCCTTCCTACTCCTTCCGGGGTTCAGGGAGCGTGGTCACGGCACGGAGGGGCCACACACCCTGCTGTCTGGTGTCTGCGGATAAACCGGGATGCCGAGAGCCTCCCCTCGGATCCGTCCCCTCCCTGGTCACCGCGGGAGACCTGGTCCCATACTGCAGACGGAAGGAAGGTGTGGGGGTGTGACTTCCTTCTCCTTGTTTGTTTGCAGACGACCATTCCAGGGTGATTCTAAGCCAAGTGGATGGAGCCCCGTGTTCAGACTACATCAACGCTTCATACATAGATGTAAGTGCCCACATTCTCGTCCCCTGCCCAGCATGACACACACGTCTGGACCGTGGGAGGGATGAGTGTGACTCGTGACCGGTGGGCGTTGTCTCCTCGGGTCCAGGAGTGTAGATTCACAGGCTTCCTGGGCAATGCAGGGAAACCCCTGGGCCTTCCTAATTCACATCTTAGTCCCCGATTCGCTTTTCATGAAACAGAGGTAAGCTCCGAGGATGTTCGTGAGCTGTGTAACCCTGACCTGCTAGAACTGGAGGGGCCGCTGTATTAAACTGTGGTAAAACCGTACACAGTGGATTATGGAGAATCCATCTGATGGGGGAGGGGCATCAAATACATAGTGATGCAAAGAGCTGACTCTGAGTGGTGAGCACACAATGCGACACACAGACAAGGTAGTGAAGAACTGTACACCTGGAACCTATGAATTGTCACCAACCAATGTCACCCCAATACATTTCACAAGAACAAAAAGAATCCATCTTAACTGAAACTTAAAGTATGTTTGAATATAAATTATAAAATTATCAACACGATATCAGAGAATTCGTGCATATGAACCTATTAAAAATATATAAATTCTGAGTGTGTATCTTGGAAGGTAGACACAGAAAAAAAAAAAAAGACCAGAGAGGGACATACAAAAATAGCATTTGTCATTTCTGAAATTATTGCTGAATCTTCTTTTTATTTCTTCAAAACTTTCATGATGAATATGTATTGCTTTCTAACAACAATAAAGAAGTCTTTTCAGCAAACATAATGCTGAAAAATCATAAACCTAGTTTTATTTTTCTAGGGTTACAAGGAGAAGAATAAATTCATAGCAGCTCAAGGTAAGCTCTTTATTGTTACTTGCTGAACATGATTTTGGTGGTTTTTGTTTCCGTGTCTGATACCAACAACACCTGTCAGGGCGTGGGTGTGCACATGCACACGGTTACACTCACGTTGCTTGATTCTGGTCCGTCCTTTTGCTCTGCACCCGGAATGAAGGGTGTCAGGACTCTCGGGGCCTTAGGCCTCTACTTGCAGCCATGATGTCCTTGCCTCAAGGTCACAGGTTCTATCCGCGGTTTCTCCGTTGATCAGGAGTGTCAGCCCCTCCTGTGAGCTGGTCAGAACGTGGAAGCTCGGGCCCCACCCGGGAACTGCTGTGTCACTTTGGCACTTTAGCAAGTATTCCTGGGCCACCAGCACAGTAGAGTTCCAGACGCACAGCTCTGTGAGATGAAGCCACTGTCTCTACAAGCGGCTGCACCAAGAGCACAAGAGATGGGGCCGCTTAGAGCCTGTGTCCCCGCTGTGGCCAGGGCTGACCGATGTGGGGTGTCTGTCGTATGTAAGCATCGGTGTGGCAGACATGTTAGATGGGCACTCACGCACTTCTGTTTCCACACCTGCGTGATTCAAGTCACCATGACAGCGTGTTGATACTTGCAAGAGAAGACTTGAATTTCTCTTAGTTGGTTGAGCTCGGCATAGCCTCCAAGTTGGTGGGGGAGTGGGCAGGAGGGGAGGGAGGAGCTTTGCGAACCTTGGCCATGGCCAAGAGGACGCTTTAGCCACGAAAGCACACCCTTGACCTTGCGCATAGCCCACTTCGCCTGTTTGAGAACTTTGCCTCTGGCGTTTCAGCCAGCTGCCAGGACTGGTGTCCCATGAGCTGTGCTCCAGGTAGAGAGCCAGGGAGCTAACCCTGTTCCCCAGACTTCCTCACTCCTGGGCAAGAGGGTCCCCCAATTCAGTGCCCACCACAGTCAGCGGGAGCTTGGGAAGATGCAGATTCCCTGAGAGGTAGGGAGTCTCACACACACCCAGAGGACGTCAGGGACATGCCCCACCGTGAAGGTCAGGACACCTGACACAGGTAGAAGCTCTCCACTTTGTAAGCAGACATCCCCCAGGGCCAGGACTGTAGCTCCGGACACAGGGGCCTCTTCATCTTCCTCTTTAGCACATGTTGCTCAAATCCTCAGCGTCACAAAGTGGCTGTTGCAGCTCCAGGCACTCTGTCTGTATTCAGAGGACTTTCTTGCAGGGATGCATATCTCTTATTTAGCTCCGCTCACTGGAAACGTCAGCCCACAGTTCACAAAAGGGTTAGACATGGCTTATCTCTCTCTCTCTCTCTCTCTCTCTCTGTCTTTCATCCATTTTGATTCAGAGCTTCTGGACTGGGGTCGATATTCTGAGACTTAACAAGCATTTGAGTGACCACAAATCACATGGACACACAGCTCACGTTTGAGTACCTGTTATTGCCCATGAATATAACCCAACTGCGCCCAGTTACGTAGCTCCCCGAGGACTCCCCAGTTCCAGCGGGCATCGGGAAGTGTGGCAGGAGGAGATGCCCAGCCTGGCGACCTGCTGGTCCCTCAGCCCCAGGGTTCTGGAATTCTGTGGGGCATGGAATGGAGGGACCAGCCCTCTTGTGCCTCAGAGAAGTTGGGGAGTCGCGTCTCTGTCCCAAGGCTGGAAGGCCGGGGTGCCAGGGGCTGGGACCCTCAGGGACATCTCTCTGAGCCTGACTTTGGGATCATCCTGCACTCACAGGCCCTAAACAGGAAACCGTCAACGACTTCTGGAGAATGATCTGGGAGCAGAAGTCTACCACCATTGTCATGCTGACGAACCTGAAGGAAAGAAAGGAGGTGAGGGGCCCTTACTTTCCCTTTTGCTTCTGAGGCCCGCTCACCACATCCTTTTCCTATTTCTCTCCCTTCTCATCACGGCAAAAGAAAAAGGCAAGCCAAGAAAGAACACACGGCTTCCTGGCTCACAGAGTTTTTCTCTTAAATTCTCTGTGTTCCCTGTGGCTCCCTGTTCGAGACCTCGCCCCGTGCTGGGGGCCGTCACTTCGTGACAGATTGTCAGTATGTTGAACACATCATGTGCTGGGCCTCAGACGATCTCAGAATGACTTCCTACTTGTTGTCTAGGCTAGAGAGACCCATTTGGAAAACGGGCTGTATTGAACGCATGTTGACTTGTCACTCCCAGTGTATTTCATTAGAGGTTGCTGATTTTTTTAAGAGAAGGGAATGCGCATCCTAAGAACGTGAAACCTCTATTTAGAAGAAAAGTTAAACGGATGCATTCTGTACACGTGACAACGCTCCTTGGCCTCTGTCCCCTGCAGCTCGTATCGCCCTGGGAGGCCGGGCACAGAGCAGAAAGCAAACCCATGCAGGTTATGTCAGGAGATGGCGTAAGACATATGGAGTGTAAGGGGGACAGTGTGGTCCGGAAGGGAAGCGCCACCAGGCAGAGGATGTGACAGGCCCAAGGCCTAGTGTGTGTTGGCCCCAGGGCTGGTCCCGGGTACCCAGAGGCGTGGGCATTCCCATGGCTTCGGGGTTCGTGAGGGTCCCGTCGGACACAGACCCCTATAGAGCAAACAGAACACAGTGAGATGAAGGTTCCTGGAGCATCAAGGAGGTGACACAGCCTCCGCCCCACCCCCGTGGGTCATACGTGCTCCCGCAGAGGGAGACGCTGGGGCCAGGTGTTCAGGACTGGAGGGGATTGTACCAAGTGCACCACAGACAAGCCTGGACGGGCAGCTGACATGCCACCTGCTGCCCCCCGCCCACACACACACACACACACACACACACGCATGGCGGCTAGAGGTGTACTCAGAGCCTGGGCCCTGTGGAGGCGGAGATGGCGCCAGGAATGGAGGGACTCAGAAGGCTTTCAGCATGAGCAGGGGCCTGTGTCAGCAAACGAGCTCCTTCTCTAGCATGAAGGAGGACTTTTTAGAAGTGGGGAGACTGTTCTAGAATGTTCTAGCCTGAGGGCCAGAGCAGAGGTGGGAGCCAGCAGGCCACCAGGAAGGCCCACCTCCATGGGAGCTGTCAGTCATGCCGGCCCTCGCCCAGGTCCTGCCACCTGCTGGCACCGGGTCAGGCACGGGGCCTGATAGGGGCCGCTGCCTGCCTCTGCTCCGGGTCACCCCCTGGCATGGGACATGCTAGTCGGTCCCCAGGAGGCTCAGGCAGCATGGCTGGGGCTCCGGGGCCTGGCTGCCCTTTGAGATGGAAATGACAGGCCCTGGGCAGCCCAGCGGGCCTAGGAGGGGGGCCTTGAAGCCTGAAGCAGCCCCCCAGGGCTACTGTCCCCAATCACACAGGAAATGGCCTCTCCTCACGCTTCCGGCTGGGGTGGCATGGGGGGTTTCGCTTGCTTTTGGAGGGCGCTGGGACCGGGCTGCGGAGGAGAGCCACCTCCTCTGTGTGAGTCATTTTCTGGGCATCCGCTGTCACTGGAAAGAGACAGGAGGAGGCTGGGGACAGCCAGGCGGGCCCCACACTCTGAGCAGATGCTGTGGCAGGACCCGGACCTAGAAGAGGAGGTGACCCAGAGCCTCAATCCCCTGGGGCCAGTCACCCCCTGCAGCCAGCCTTGGGGCTGGGGGTGGTGTGTTTACAAACAGGCAACACAAGGAGACCAGTGCAGAAGCCGGGGGACCAGGAGACGCCCCCACTCCCCCGGCCGCTCTCCTGTTGCTATGATACGTGACATCCTGTCTCCAAAGCCTCCCACTGGATTGCTGCATTTCTGTGACTCAGAGCCGGCCTGCTTCCGCTTCTGATTGTCACCATTTCACATGAAGTCCTTTCTCAATAGAGTTCCTTCTTCAGATTGCTCAGGCGCTTCTGTTGTGGTCTCCGGGCACCAGCTTCCCCGCTGAGCCTTGTGCAATGCAGCTGCACATAGTGTCATGATCACACGGGGCACGAGGGACGAGGGGGCCCGGGGCGTGAGCCACCCACAGCCCTCGGTCCTTGAGTGAGCCTTTCAAGGCCAGACGCTCAGGAAGGGGGCGGGGGGATTCGGGGGGCCCCGGGAGGCCAAGACTCCTGGGTCCATGTGTGTTTGCTCCCCCTCAGGGCCACTTCTCAGACACCAGGGGCCGGGACACGGGTGGGGAAGTTGGCCCGAGGGTGGCCTAATGAATGTCGGACTCTAGTAAACACCGCAGGACGCCTCCTGTTGTGTAAGACCAGTAGTTCCCAGGACTTGACCCGTTAGCTGTGTCCTGCGGGGGCGTTTCCAGGATGTTCTGTTCATCAGACCCCCACCCTCTCACGGTGGTCCCATGAATTCATGTCCCCTGGGGTCAGGGGGACTGAGGGCTGGGAGCTGAGTGCCCGTCTCCACCCTCTGGGCGCTGGTGTTGGGGGCATTTGTACCCTGGGAGGCGGGAGGTACAGACAGCAGCCTGTGGGGAGCGATACACCCGGTGTGTTAGAGGAAAACGGGGAGCAGGAGGGACCACAGGCTCGGCGCCCTCAACAGGGGACTGGGACTGACGCAAACCGCGCTTGTCCTGGGCGCTGAGAAGCGCAGAACCTGCTGCCGATCCCGGGGGACATGTCGGCGGAGCGCAGTCCTGCGGGTCCCCGGCCCGGGGGGCGCCTGTGCTCGGTTCCCGGCTCCACAGGGAAGGGGCTCAGCAGGACGGTTCAGTCCACGGCGGGCCTCTCGGTGGCCGATGGTGTGAGACATCGTGGGTGCCGAACTCAGAAAGGGCCCCCGTGACAGGCTCAGGGCAGCCGTGGCCAAGGCGTGTGGCCTCAGTGTCCCCATTGTCCAGGGCTCTTTCCCCCCACCTCCGGGAGCCGGTGAGGCCACTGTGGGTGGCGGACCCCCCACCTACTGTTTGTCCCCGTGACTCGGCGCAGGAGAAGTGCTATCAGTACTGGCCGGACCAGGGCTGCTGGACCTACGGGCACGTCCGGGTGTGCGTGGAGGACTGTGTGGTGCTGGTGGACTACACCATCCGCAAGTTCTGCATCCAGTCGGTGAGCGTTCCCGGGGCGGGCATTAGGGAGCGCGGTTCTCCAAGAGCAGCGCCCAGAGGCAACGCCGTGCCCACGGTTCGTGGCATGAAGAGGGGGCCCCGCACCCCGCTTTGTCCTGGCTCCTGCCGGGTGGGGTCTGGGGCTGGAGGTGACACTAGAGGGCGGAGGATGTGGGTCCACAGAGGACCGGAGGGGGTGCCCCTGAGCCTTCAGGCAGTGCTGGGCGTTCCCGGCTCCCCCAGTCAGCCGGGGGGCACGGGGGTGGCGTCCCCCGCAGGAATACGGTGCCATTTCACCCCACACACCGGATTCGTGAGGCAGGAGTCTTCTTTAACAGTTTCAAGATGATTTCGGAAACCTCCTTATTATTTTTCACACTTATTTCCTGCTACTTCTCCCCCAAAGGGTGTGAAGGCAGTCTCCCCCTCCCCCCAAAAAGCCCGTGTACAAAGTAGAGGAAATAGAGATTTAAGAGCTATTAAAAAAAAAATAGCACCAACAGCAGACTGTAGTGTAAGGAATCAAAGGGAGGGTGAGGTTGTTGTCGTGAGATGACAAAACGTGAGGCCGGGGTTTCTAGAAGCCACAGCAGAAAAGACAACATAAACTTTGTCATTCTTGCTGTCCCTGTTTGTCCTCCCTCACACACACTCACACACACTCACACACACTCACACACGCTCACACTCTCTCTCACAACCTTCCGTGGTCTGGGGCGGAGAAGCAAACTCAGGGGCTCTCTGGGTAACAAAACCCGGAGAGGGTTCTGGGGCGTCTCTTACAAGGAGGCCAACAGCTTTATTTCTCCCCTGAATGAAGACACGTTTGGGAGCGGAAGGGTGTGCGGCTGCTAGTCACATGGGCCCAGCCAAGACGCGCGGCCACCCGCTTACCGGTGGGGTCCATGGGGCCTGGGCTGGCCCTGCCCCCCGTGCCCCCTACCCCCACCCCCATGCAGCTGCCAGGCGTGTCCACAGCCCGCAGTGACCACCGGGCTCTCTGGCCCTGGAGGCGCCCCTCCGCACATGTGGGCCCACGCCCGCCAAGGCCTGGAGGGCAGGGAGCCGGGGGCGGTGTTGGGGACGGGGGGCGCACCCCCACTCACTTCGGCGCCCCTGTGGCAGCTCCCAGAGGGCTGCAAGGCCCCACGGCTCGTGTCCCAGCTGCACTTCACCAGCTGGCCTGACTTCGGGGTGCCCTTTACGCCCATCGGGATGCTCAAGTTCCTGAAGAAGGTGAAGACGCTCAACGCCACCCACGCTGGGCCCATTGTGGTCCACTGCAGGTATGGCCGGGGCCCCAACCTCGGGCGGGAGGATGGGGTGCTCACGGGAGCACCCCCATCCCGCTCATTTCATGGTAGCAGAGCCTTTTGCTTGATGGCACATGAAGGTGAACCCCAATACCTAAAACAGAAGCCGAGAGGCAGGGCTGATGGTGGCAGTGGGCTCTGGTAGTCCCCTCGGCCTCCCCTTTACCACCCCCGGGGACCCCCAAGTCACCCTCAGCCACAGAGATGGAGAGCATGCGTCCACAAAGAGCCCCCCGCATGTTTCTAGCGAACACGAGGCTCAGCGGGGCTGGGGGTGCAGCCAGGAGCGAGGTGCAGGCCGGCTGCCGGAGACGGGGCTCCACCCTACAGGCCGCCCTCCTCGGGTTGTGGGAAAGCGGTTTCCAAAGGCTCACAGGGAAAGGCCACCAGACCTCGAGCTATTTATGGGGGAACCCACACAGGGTCCCTGTCCCGGCTGCCAAGGGCCTCCTCTGGCACCTTCCACGGGCACCCTGGGCCAGCAGAGTGGGGTGCTGTAAGTGCCTCACGCCCCCGCAGACCGCCCCGTCTGTTCTTTCCCGGGTGCTGCACACACCTCTCAGGCCCAGCGTGCGGACCTGGCTCGTGCCTGAGGAGTCCTCTTGCTCTGGACAGAACGGAGACCCCTCAGGGGCCTCTCCTGTTGCCTCCACTCTCCCAGTGAGAGCAGGGGTGGGGTTCGGGGGGCCTCCACGGGTCTTCACCACCTGTGCCGGCCCCCCGTGGAGACGAGCTGGGAGGAGCTGTCATGGGGGACGTCACTTGCTAAGCTGTGCATCCCTCGTTAGACGGGTTCCTTTTCCCGCTGCGAGAGGCCGGTGTGGCCGGGGCTGGGGGCAGGGGGCCAGTGCGGCCGGGGCTGGGGGCTGGGGGCCGGTGCAGCTGGGGCTGGGGGCAGGGGGCCAGGTTGGCCACAGGCGACTCCAGTAGGCGCTGCTGAGGCTGGACCATTTTAGGTTCATTCTTTCAAGGAACGTTGACTGGGTGCACCTGCGTGCCCACTGTGTGCTGCGTGTCAGGGAGGTGAACGTGGAAGGTGTGCGTGGTCTGTGGAGATCCAGATGAGGTGGGCAGTTGAGGGGGAGGCAACCCAATCCTGCGAATCCAATCAGGGCAGCTTCCCAAAAGCTGGGGGCCCCTCAGCGGACACCCTGAGGACCAGCAGCCCTAGGCCCGGGGCTGGGGGCAGCATGCCAGAGGGAGCCAGCTGGTACCTCCCATGGGCATGACCGTGACTGCGGGGCCTCTTCTTTTAAAGGGTGTCCCAAAATTCACGCAAGATTTGAATTTTGCGTCATTTGTGTGGTAAAGTGTTGCCAACGGAAAAATAAAAGACAGCATGACAGCTGACAGTTCAGGGTTATTAAAAGTGGAGCGAAAGAACAACGTGTTTTCATCGTTGAGCAATGAAAATTCACCATTTTTAATGATAAACCCTTGTTTTCGATCAAAATTACTTCTTGCGTGAATTTTGGGACACCCTTTTATAAAGAGCCTGTCAAAGCCATTATCTCGTGTGAGTGTTTTTTAAAAACCCAATCACGCAGTGCTAACGGCAAGACAGTTTTTGGTCACGGAGGAAACAGTGTCTGTCCCACCTTGCACAAGGCGTCCTGCAGCAACTGCGTTTTTCAGTCCCATGCATTGGGGTAACGTGGGTTGATCACATGACGTAATGTTCAGGTGTGCAGGATCATGAGTGTGTCCTCTATTGCGTGCCCGCCACCCGAAGTCTAGTTTCCTTCCGTCACCGTATGTGTCACCCCTTTTCGGACTTCATCCTACCCCGCGCGCTTTCGTCTCTGGTAACCACCGTTCTGTTGTGTGTTATCTGTGAGTTTGTTCTGTTAGTGCGTGTGTTACTTTTTGTTTCCTATTCCACATACGACCAGCAGATTTTTCAACGTGTCTTTACCAAACTTTCTGCTCCTAGAGGAAGATTTGAGATCATTTCACTAAGATCGCCGCGCCCTCTGGTGGCCTCGCCATAGATTTGCTCTTTATTCACCAAAAAATCAAAAAGGCTGCTCTAAGTGTGAGGTGTCGGTCTCCCCACTGAGGGTGGGCGTGCTTCTGTGCGCTGTGCAGGCGGGTCTTTTGTTGGGGGGCGGGGGGTGACTCACGACGTGGCATCTTGCTTTGTCCTGCAGTGCGGGCGTGGGCCGGACGGGCACCTTCATCGTCATCGATGCCATGATGGACATGATCCATGCGGAGCAGAAGGTGGACGTCTTCGAGTTCGTGTCAAGAATCCGCAATCAGCGTCCTCAGATGGTCCAGACCGACGTGAGTTCCGCCCTCCCCGGCCCAGCCCTTGGCCCTGGGCGGGTCGTGCGCTCCACCGAGTGAACTGGACGCCGTGGGGAGGACAGTGCGTGGGGGGACAGCGTCCCCAGGGATGCCAGCTGGGAGGTGGTCTTCACTTAAGGGCATACACGGGCACTACAAGTGGCCGTTCATCTACATTCTGCCCCCAAACAAACAGGAAAAGATAAGCCCCACCCCGGCCCCCACACCCAATCTTGGAGCTGCTGAGCGCCCAGCAGCGGGAGGCCGCGGAGGGCGCACTCAGGGCACTGCGGGGGCAGAGGGTGCACTCAGGGGGCACTCAGGGGGAAGAGGGTGCACTCAGGGGGCACTCAGGGGGCAGAGGGTGCACTCAGGGTGCACTCAGGGGGCAGAGGGTGCACTCAGGGGGCACTCAGGGGGCAGAGGGTGCACTCGGGGCACTCAGAGGGCAGAGGGTGCACTCAGGGGGCACTCAGGGGACAGAGGGTGCACTCAGGGGGCACTCAGGGGGCAGAGGGTGCACTCAGGGGGTACTCAGGGGGCAGAGGGTGCACTCAGGGTGCACTCAGGGTGCGGCAGTGGAGGGCGCACTCAGGGCGCTGCAGCTGCAGAGGGCGCACTCTGGGCACCGCGGAGGCAGAGGGCACACGCAGGTGCCACGGCGGAGGGTGCACTCAGGGCACTGCGGGGGCAGAGGGTGCATTCAGGGCATGGCAGCGGAGGGCGCACTCAGGGCGCTGCAGCTGCAGAGGGCGCACTCTGGGCACCGCGGAGGCGGAGGGTGCACGCTGGGCACCGCAGAGGCAGAGGGCACATGCAGGTGCCGCGGCAGAGGCGCACTCAGCGTCCGGTGGCCCTGTGCGCGCAGGTGCAGTACACGTTCATTTACCAAGCCCTGCTGGAGTACTACCTCTACGGGGACACGGAGCTGGACGTATGCTCCCTGGAAAAGCACCTGCAGACGCTGCAGGGCACCACCACGCACCTGGCCAAGATCGGGCTGGAGGAGGAGTTCCGGGTGAGTGCCCGCCGTCCCGCAGACCTGCTTCCCATCGCTTCCCCTCCTGATTGACCCCCGAGGAAGCAGGGGAGCTGCCCTGGGACTCGTGAGGCATAACCTGGGGGCTCTCAGAGCTCAGACGCAGCCCCCCCGGGTTGGGTGTGTGTGTGTGTGTGTGTGTGTGTGTGTGTGAACTGCATGGCTGTGTCCTCCTTGGCTGCAGAAGCTGACGAACGTGCGGATCATGAAGGAGAACATGAGGACAGGCAACTTGCCGGCGAACATGAAGAAGGCCAGAGTCATCCAGATCATCCCGTGTAAGGCGGCTCGGCTGGCGGGCAGCCGGGCGGGGACCCTGTGGCCTCAGGCCGGAGAGCCCAGCGCCTCCCAGGGCGTAAACCAGGGCGGGACACCCTGTGGGCTCAGGACTCGTGGGGGTGGGGGGTGGGGCCTCAGACACTGGGAAGAGAACCTCCAGTGACCCTGCAGTCCTATGGGTGTCAGGTGGGCAGCTTGTGACATGGACGCGGAGGTGGGAGAGGAGTGGACTTTCTGGAAGTGGGGAGAGTGGCCTGGGGCGTGACTCAGGGGCCTCGGGACTTCGAATTCTGTTCAGTCCTCCCCCACGCTTCACACCCTGGAGTCTTGGTGGCGGTGACATCCCCGGGCCATCTGCTCTGGGCTGCCTGCCTGGTGGCCACATTCTGTGACTCCCTAACGACAGTGTATGTAATGCTTACCCTTTGGTGTGACCGAACCCCTGCTCACGACAAGGGAGAACGATCGCCGGATTATTTTCAGAGTTATCCTGGCAACGCACAACTTCCCCGGGCCATGCTCATTCCCCTGTTTTATGAAGTCAGCCTCCCCGGGGGTTGGCCTTCCTTGGTGACTTGATTAATAAGCTTTATATTTCGGAAGCAAAGTCCAGTCTGCAGGACAGGGCGGTGTTGGCGCTGATGGGAGGGCTCCTGCTTTGCAGATGACTTCAACCGCGTGATCCTTTCCATGAAGAGGGGTCAGGAATACACCGACTACATCAACGCATCCTTCATCGACGTAAGTGCGGGGCCGGGTGCAGGATGGGTGGTGCTCTCTTCACAGGGGCTCCCGATTGGCTGGCTTTCCCCATCAGGATGGATTGACACGCCCCTAGGCCCCCAAACCATTTCATTAGCAGAATCACGTTGCGTAAAAATCATGCATAATGAACTATGGAAACAGGAGAGGGAGAGACGTACTGGCAAGGGATTGGCTGTCTCGTGCATCCTGCTCACGTCTCTGTGATGCACCAGTTACGTTTCGCTGCTTCCGTCGCGTTCTCTCCCGTGGCTTCTGGACAGTACGATGCTGTGTCCCCAGGCTGTCTCACGCACAGTGCAGACCGCTGAGGGGCGGGCAGCAGTGCACAGGGCAGCGCAGTCTGTTTGCAGATGAGAAAACGGTGCCAAAGGTCGCTGGGGCCCCAGGGGAGGAACTGGGATTTGAACCCACTTCCTGTGACTCCTCACACTGCTGCTAACTTAGGCTGCACACATAGACACGGGGTAGAATCAGAGCCGCCGGGTGTGTGCCCAGGTGGCTGCTCGTGTCGGTTCATAGTCCCCATTAGGAGGTGACCTCAGTGCTCAGTCTCGTTTCCGGATAGAGTGGGGGTGTTAGTCCGCCTCCTGAGTGGGTGCCCGGGGGCGTGTGTGTGCTGCCTGGGGCTTGGCTCAGGCCCCGGGAGCCTGGAGAAAAACGTCTTCCCTCGTCGGGTGTTGTATAGCGGGACCAGGAAGGACGTCCCCTTGACCCCCGGCTCCCCATTTGCAGGGCTACCGACAGAAGGACTACTTCATCGCCACCCAGGGGCCCCTGGCGCACACCGTGGAGGATTTCTGGAGGATGGTGTGGGAGTGGAAGTGCCACACGATCGTGATGCTGACGGAGGTGCAGGAGAGAGAGCAGGTGAGGGCGGGCAGGGGCCCACTCCGGGCCCCCAAGGGCGGCTCACACTACGGTCCAGCCCCCAGGGCGTGACTAAAAGTTCATTGCCCGTGTGTCACCTGCCTCGCCATTCTGAGCTGTTGTTGTTCTTAGCCTACGTTTTATTGAACCTGCCTTCAGCTCCCGCCGTTTTGTGTTTGCCACCGATACAAACTGGATCACAACCGACTGAAGAAAAAAGACGTTTAGTCACTTTCTTCAAGACGTAAACCCATAGGCACTGATGTGTGCACTGAACTGAATGACTTAGATGTTTCTCTTTCTGCCCAGTGCTCCCTCAAGATACGACCATTACCCTGCTTTTGTGTTTTGATTTCTTTGCTTTTAAACAAAAAAACTGCTTTATTGAGATGCAAGTTCACATACCATACAATTCATCTTTTTAAAGAAAACAATTCAGGGGTCTTTAGAATATTTACAGAATTGTGCAACATCACAACTATCAAATTCCAGATCACCCCCAAAAGAAACCTCAACTCCATGAACACTCTTCCCCATTCCTCCCTCCCCCACCCCTACAATCACGAATCTATTTTCTGACTCTATAGAGCTGCCTGTTCTGGGCGTTTCATATCATTGGAATCACACAATGTGTGTTTTATGATTGAGTTCTTTCACTTAGCATGACGTTTTCAAGGTTCAGCCATGTTGTGTCATGAGTACGTTCTTCTATCTGTTTTATTGACAAGAACGGTTCCATTGTACGGATGGATAGACCACTTGTGGCTTAGGCATTCATCAGCTGGTGGCCATTTAGGTTTTTCCCACTCTTGAGCCATCAGGAATGATGCTTTGAACATTCATGTTCCAGTTTTTACACGGAATATCGTAGGTTTTCATTTTTCTTGGGTAGATACCTGGGGTGGAATTCCTGCATCACATTTTACAAACTCCTATCGTTTTACACATGAGGAGCTTCCAGGCTGCCTTTCAAACTAGCAACGTACGAAGAGTTCCAGTTTCCCCCGTCCTTGCCAGCACTTATTACTGCGTGTCTTTTTGGTTAAATCCATCCCAGTGGATGTATTCTTTACTTTTTAAAAAATTCATGTCATGCATAAGTGTGTCTAAAGAAGCTACTGGTCAGTTTTGCTTGCTTTTTACGTTACATAACGGGATCATCACACTATGTATTCTTCTGGGACTTGCTCTTTCCACGCGGAACGATGCTGTTGCTTTTTTCAGTGTTGATGCCTCTGGCTGTGGCTCAGGCATCATTATTTCATCGAGTTCCACTGTGCACACTGTGCATCCTGGGTGCGTTTATGTATCCCTTCTGCCATGAGCACTGGGCTTGGTTCCATTGTGTTGTTTTACAAGCAGGGTTGCAGGTACATTCTTGTACACATCTCATGCTGCACAAGGAAAAGTATGTTCCAAAGACACAAGATGCTATACAGGAGGGAGGGAGAAGGTTTGCATTCGCAAGAGACTTCCTACTTGTTTTCCTAAGCGGTAGTGCTTGCAAGTAGACACTGGCTATGAGAAGAGAGAGCATTGTCCCTTGAATCTAGTTTGCCAAGCATCTTATCTTTGTTCATTGAGTAGGTTAAATATCATCTCTTGGTGGTTTATGATTTGCCTCTGATTCCTATGAAGTTGAGCACCACTTCATGCATATAGTTGGCATGTTTCCTCTGTGAGAGATGCCTGTTCATGCCTTTCACTCATTCCTATAGTGGATTGTTGCCCTTTTCTTACTCATTTATAGAATTTCTTTACAGATTCTGAATATTAATCCTCTGTTGTTTTTGTGCATTACAAATACTTTTCACAACTGATAGCTGTCTTTTCACTCTCTTAATGATGTTTATTGATGAAATGAAGTTAATTTATTGTAATCTGACATTGAAATCTTTTGTGTTGTGGTTAGTTAGCTCTTTTGGGATCTTGTTTGGGATCCTCCTGTTTCCCAAAGTGGAAAGATACTTTCTTCCTTGAAGGCTTCTAAGCACGGTTTTATTTTTTACTTTAAGCCCTAACCTATCTGGGTTTGTTTTTACTAAGGTTCAAAGCAGCCAGGTATGGTTGTGCAGGTTGCACACTGCCCAACTTTAAGAGTATGAGGGGCATCCATACCACCATGACAGGGTGTGAGCTAGGGACCCAGTTTCATTTTCTCCACATAGAACACCAATTTTTCCAGCTCCGTGTATTGAATAATCTCTCTTTTTTGTCAGGTAATTTTTGTCCTGTATCCAATTTCCAAATACATGCATCTGCTTCTGGATTCTATTCTGTTCCCTTGGTCAGTGGGGATTAGTGGGCATTCATATTCATATTCATGTCATTTTCTTAATCAGATGAAATACGTAAATGATTTGAGAGCATCGTATAGTTCAGTAGAGCAGGGGTGGCCAACAAGTCGATCGTGGTCAACCGGTCAATCGCGAGGCCAATTTTGGTCGATCGTCGATCGCTCGCAATGTCTGGGGTGGCATTCCGTGTACCATGGACTTTGAAGCGATTGTAGAAGACACAACTTTCTAGCAATAGTTTACTGCATTCTGGGAATTTGCCAAGGTCATAAATTCCTAGAATTCTGACAGCCTGACACTGTGATCTCCGCCCACCCAGACAATACATTTTGACTTATGTGTTACACTTGTCACCGGACGCAACGCGTGAACACAACAGTTACAACTCGACTCATCAAAGAACACAGTCAGTTAGCTTGAATATTTGGTAGTGTCATACGGTAGCTTCTTTTCTTTTGTATTAACAGTATTATTATCAATCAATATTATTTATCCTTGGTGACCACGTTGAGTTTCAATTTTTCCTCTGTTTAAAATGTAAGTACCTTTTCTTTGTTTTAAATTAAATTGCTTTTCTTACCTATCTATTTCCTTGATAAGTGAGCATTCTCGGCAACAGATCTCTAAACTGCGGTCATTACACTGAGAGAAAAATAAGGGACAGTATTACAAATATATTGGGAATAACAATAATTCTATTTAAATTAAGAAGTCAGTATGGTAAACCGTAATAAATATATTGTACGGTAACTTTAACATACTTCTTGTAAATTTGAATATATCTATATTAGCTTTTAATATACTTGTATTGTTGTCCCCAATCGTAATATGCAGTATTGTTATTATTTCTCTCAATGTAACGGAGATAATTGCCGCAGTTCATGCGTTTTTGAATTTTCTAGGAAAATATTTAATTCAATATTTATTCTTTAAATTGTCATATTTCTTTGCATTCTAGTATACCCATGAACATGAGTAGTAAACCGAAAAAATCGAAAACTTATCACTTCAATGAAGAATGGGAACTCGATTACTTTTTTACAATGGTGGATGATAAATGTTGTTGTTTAATATGCCTTACCTCGGTAGCCATTGCTAAAAAGGGT
>PVKE010001306.1:0-103711 GCA_004027555.1 Craseonycteris thonglongyai
TCTTCTTCCCCTCTTCTCCCCCGGAGGCCTCCTAGCCATCTGAGGGAGCACAGGAAGTCACCACGTGAACGGCTCATCCCACATTATCTGCCTTGTGGTAGAACTCAATTACGCACCCTGAAACCGCAGCCTTGAGCAAAAAAGCCATTACCAGGGACCAAAATGAGGAAAAGGGGGTTCCGCACCCATAGGAGGGAAAGGCCCGGGTCAGTGGATTCACACCAGCCCACTGCTCAAGTCAGAGGCCAGCTCTGAGGTATGCAGCCTTCAGGGTCCCCAAGCAACTGGGAGCAACAAGTTTTCCAGGGCCTGCCAAGCCATAGCATCTTTATTTATGCTTCCATGGACACCTGAATAGAAATATGGGCCTGGAGAGGCCACGTGATCCATATTCCACCGCCCATGAACTCCAGAGGCGCTATCGTGGCTGTGTGGCTTCTCTCTGCCTTTCCCTGGGGCCTCCTATGTTTGCTGGATGTTCAAGGCTCCCCTGACTCCCTGCCAGCCCCCGTGGATAGCACAAAGGCACATATGGTATCACCTCCATGCCAGCCCTGCAGGGTGGCCTTATCATCCCTACTCCTCCCCGGAGCAAAAAGAGACCAGGACAGCTGACCAGGACACCAGTGTCTATGTTCAGACCTTCTTGGCACCTCACTTCAAGAGCCTCTGGTCTAGCTGGTCTCCCTTTCCTCAGCCACTCATCTGACACTCATTTATTGAGCACCTACTATGTAAAGAACAGCATTCTAGGGAATGCCGGATAGCTCAATGGGTGAGCACTTGCCTCATCGTCTTGAGGTCTAAGGTTCAATTCCTGGCCAGGTCTGTGCAAACCCATACACTGGACTGCCGCACAACTGGTAAACCACTGGGCTAGCTCAGCGGTGAAGGTTCTTGACTCTCATGCCAGAGGCCCCTGGTTCAGTTCCTGCCCTGTGCAGCCCACATCCACCTGTGTGGAATGAAACCATGTCACAACTAATGATGTACAACTATGGAGACTGCTCTGGGTCCTCCCTACCCCTTCTCTCTCTCACCTCTCAAAAAAAGAACAGCCTTCTAGGCGATGAGAATGCTGTGCACATAGACAGGCAAGGGCCTCCATCTCATGAGGCCTGCCTTCCACACAGAGATGGAGAAAAGGATCCCAATAAACAGGAGCGGTGCAGTGTGGCCACTGTGAGCACACACAGGCTCACGTGTGCTCCCTGAGCAGCAACAGGGAGCCAAGACAGACTCCCACTTACCCCTCATTTCTCTTATATACCCCTCACCACTGTCCCTTTAAGAGAAGCCCCAGCACAATACACAGGCAAGGGACAGTCATACACAGGATGCCCCCAGTGTAGAAGCACCCCTCATACAACCACCACCTTTAGCTCCCATAATCCTGTCAGGAAAGAGCTCTCTGCCCTCCATCATCAAAAGTCACTTCCGTCACACTCGGCTTGCGGCTCTCAAAGGGACTGCCGTCTAATCTCTTAAAGTATCTCCCTAGGGGATGCCAGGATGGCTCAGCTGGTTGAGCACTCCTTTTGCAGCCCGAGGTCTGAGGATCGAGTCCCGGTCCCAGCCATTGCCCATGCAGACCCATATGCTGAACTGGGGTGTGCTTCCCATGTGGGGGAGCCCCCCGTTCAGTTCTTGCAGGGACGAGCTTCCATGTGGGAGGTCCCCGGTTTGGCCTCTGGCTCACGGGGGCCTGCCTCCTATGCAGGAGGCCCCCAGCCCGGTTCCCACCCTGCATGGCTCCACACCACCTGCATGGAATGAAACCATGTCCAAAACCGATGACACACAACTATGGAGACTGCTCTGGGCCCTCCCCCTTCTCTCTGTCTCTGTCAAAAACAAAATAAATCTTTAAAAAATATATATGACCCTGACCACCCGCCCCCCACCCCACCTCTTAAAACATCATCTCCTTTAACAGGTCTTATAAAGAAGACACCCAGCGCCCAGAGCAAACATTAAAAAACTGATTCCCAGGGTGTGAGTGTGGGACATCCAGACGACAGATACAGAAGAAACAGAACCAGAGTCTAACAAAAATAACAAATCTTGGTAACTTATGAAGGATTTGTACAAGCATGTTCGCATTTAATCCTCACAACTGTAAGGTACATAAAACTGTCCCCATGTTACAGATAAGGAAACTGAGGTTCAGAATGTAAATAATTTGTCAAAGAGGCAAAATGAGTATTTAGATCCAGGCCCTCTATAACCTCAAGTAGCATCATTTTGTAGCATGAACTGAAATCCTACAGATCTTGTCCTTAATAGTAAGATGTATTTAAAATATACCTGTATTTTACATTAAGAGGATGGAATGGTATGCTGTGATTAAAAGTCATCTTTTCACAAGCGTCTTACACAGCTGTGAAAATTATTAAGAAGCACTACTAAATGAAAAAAATACAAAAACACGTGCACACCCACACACATACACATACCATGGTAGGATTCCAATTCTAGGGTTCCTCCAATTCTGTTTTTTAAATATACACGTACATACAAAAGTACCGTAACACAGACAATACAGCAAAACTTTAAACAGCTGTTATCTTCAAGTAGGGGCGGTTACAAACCTTTTTTTTTTTTTTTTTCTTTACACTTTTCTATATGTTTGAAATCTTCTGTAAGGAGCGGGCCTTCAGTCCCTACTATGAAAGGAGTGTGAATAACCATTGCTTGTGGAGGGGAGCCGCCAGAGTTTTCGCTTGGCAACAGGCCAACCCACGACATGCAGTGGGACCTCCTGACCCCAGTCACCGCCCAGCCAAGGACTCAGAGTGGTGCCAACACCAGCCGCTTGTGGCCAAGAGTTGGCCGCCAGGGAACAGCCACCAGTGCGCCCCAGCCCCTCGCTTAGCTGGTGACGCTGACAGGCGCCTTCCCAAAGGGCAGAGCCCGCCTCTGAGACGCTCCGGCCAGGAGAGCTAGGGGCTAAGGAAGGAAAGCAAAGAATATGGGGTGAAGAGGGGGGCTCAAGACAAAATGAGCCCCAAAGACAAGGTGATTAATTGTTTGGAGCTGTGACTATTAGCATGGACCACACAACACCATCAAACAGCTGCAGTGAAACATACTGACCCCAAAGGGGTTCCTGGTGTCAACCCTAGATCACAGCGTCGGAAAAACATGAGTGACCCTGGGGCCCTAAGGAAGGGAAATGAGGTTGGAGTTGGCCTTATCGGGGCCGTGTCCTGCTCTGATTGTTGGTGTCCATGTAACCAACCTTCCTGAGCCTCAGTTTCCTCATCTGGAAATCTAGGTTAAAATGCCAAGCTGAGAAGATCGTTTTAAGAGCTGAAAGAAAGCGTGATTGTTCATGTCTGGGGGAGGCAGGTGCAATGTTGGGAGGGCGCTCGGGCAGCTCTGGAGAGGTCCCCATGCGAGGAACTGGAGGCCCCCAGCCAATGACACGGAGCGTGAAGCTGGGCGCAGACCCTCCCCACGAGAGCCCTGAACAGCGGCTTGACTTCAACCTGACCTTGAGCCAGAACCAACCAACTCATGCCACTCCCGCTTCCTGGCCCTCAGATACTCTGTGAGATGTCCCCCATTTTAAGATGCTAAATTCCGGGGTCATTTGTCACACAGCAACAGATAACTCATTCAGATTCTGGTTCCTGGTATAAAAGAGCTCAACAGTTGGTTCCTACAATATTCCTCAACCCCCATAGCTCAAAACAACCGTAAGATGCAACACTGATTACTATCAGCTTTTTCAAGGAAAAAAAAACCCCAAAACTCCACTGTATTAAATATCTAATAATTATAAGATGCACCCACAGTGGGAAGGTTTCCAAATGCTGATTTTCAATTCTAAAGCTGTTCCAGCCAGTCAGCCAATCAGAGGAAACAGGTTTCTACTTGCTCGGACCAAAAACTTTGGCCTTACTCTTGAATCTCCTTCTCCCTCATTTCCCAAGTCCCAGTTTTCAACCACCCTTCAGGCTCCACCTTCACGTGGAATCAAGCACTTCTCATCACTCCTCACCACCACCTGATCCTTGGACAACGCTAGCAGCCTCCTAACTAGCCTCCTGGCTTTTACCTTTGCCCCTCTGCTGTCTCCATCCACACGACAGCCGGTGGTCCTTCAAAGACACAAGCCCTCCCTTGTCCATCCCATGCTTATTACCCTACCGTGACTCTCTCTTGTGTGCAGAACACACAACCATGTCCTTACTAGTTTTATTAATACGGGAGCTGGTCTCCCTGCCTGCCCATCCCTGGCTCCTCCTACGAGCCCCTAACTCAGTCCACAAGGATCTTCTGCTTCTTCTCACACAAGCAAGCTTCTGCCTCGAGGCCTTTGCCTTCCTGTGCCCTCCACCTGGAACATTGTCCCCAGAGAGCACTCAGAAGGGCTCCCACACAAATGGCACCTCCTATAAAGGTCCTGTCCGATGAGCCTATTCAAAATAGCACTCTCCTCCCCGTCTCAGACTCTCTGGCCCCACTCTGCTCTATTTTCTCGTAGCACTTACCACACACTGACCTGTTATAGCTGACTCTGTTCATGCTTCACCATCAGGTCTTTGCTAAGTTCACTGTTGCATCCCCTGCACTTAAAATAGCTCCTGGGACATAGTAGGTGCTCACTCTATAAGACAAGTCAGCAAACATTTTCTATAAAGGGCCAGAGAGTAAAACCCTTACAATCTCAATTACTCAACTCTACTGTCATAGCAAGAAATGGGCCATAGATGATACAAATGAGTGTGGCTGGATTCCAATAAAACTTTATGAAAATCAGTGGTGGGCAGGATTTGACCCGAGGGCTAAAGTTTGCGGATTCTTGACATCTCTGATTAGTTAATTAATTTAAAAATATATTTGCCTCTCAAGACTATTTTTCACCTTCTGGCTGCACAATACAGGGAGGGTAGATTACAAACACAACTCTGAGGGGCTCTAAGCAGAATTCAACAAGAATTTCTCTCACAGTGAAATGGCTGGGAAAAAAACACCAAATGGACAACAGGCTGTCCCACCGTTTTCTGGGGTCTCTCAGCACAGAATAGATGCTTCCCCCTGGTTCAGGAAGTAGCTGATCTAAAGATAAGGTAGACTTTAATCCTCACAGTCCCATGAGGACTATGAGGCAGCTAAAAGACAAGGATTCCATCATGCCCCACTGTTGTTAGGATGCCATCAACCAGTTATTACATTATCCACTTCGGAGGAAAATTCACAGACTCACGCTGGCTGACTTCTCAAGGACTGGGGGTGGAGGTGAGGGTGGGGTGCAGGAGGACATTAAGAGAGCCAAAATATGACCAGAGAAAAATATCCTGGCACTGATGAATTCCTGGGCAATGCAAGTAAACAGTCATGAAAATAAATCTGTGCAACTCTGAAGGCAAGGCTACTAGAAAAAGGTTACTCTTATTTTAAATTAACCACCCAAAACAAAGGTGGATAACTACAGGGCACTGTTTTTTAAAAAAATTTACATGCTCAAGTCTTTCTGCTTTAATTGCCCTTAAATTCATAGTTTGGTGTCTCCTACCAGCCTTAGCTTGTTTCTCTTCCCAAACCCTTTTGCTTCAGCTTCATCCACTGGAGGAAGCATTTTTATGAGATTGTGGGGAGGGCTGCTTTGGAAGGCACCCCCTCAGTCCTCAGCCCACCCCTAACGCTGAGCCCCTGTACACGTTCACCTTCCCTGCGGCCCAGACAGTCCTCCCTGCGAAGCATGAGGCTTGCCATTTTTAATCACCACCTACCCAGACGGCAGGGGACCCCGATGTGCTGTTTCATTTCATCCAACTCTCAGATTTTATCAGCACTTTGCCACTGTCAAAGAGCAGGAAAAAAAGAGGAATCAAAAACCCTTCCACGGGAGGGTACTGTGGACTTTCTAAACCTACTCTCACTTCGGTTATCTTATTTCAAATTCAAAAGAAACTCACAAGGAGCAGAGGCTTAAATCTCCGTCCATCCACATGTACAGCAAATACGTCCTGAGTGGCCACTGTGGGAAGGTGGGGGTGAAGCAGGTAAGGGTCCTTGCTTCCTGTGAGGTGACAATGGGGTGAAACAGATCCCCAGGGTACAACAGGGAAACTAAGGAACAGAAGAGCAAAATGACCTTCCAATATGACAGACTGGGGTGAAGTCCTCACTGCTGAGCCAGATAGATAACTGGGCACGCCACATGGTCGCTCCAGACGAAAGGAAGGACTTCATCTTTTTCTTGATCTTCTGAAAAAACGTATGCCAACCCCAACCCCAAATCTTTTATTTTTATTTTTTATTCCATTCCCCATTTTTTTTTTTTTTTAAGGTACAAAACACACCTTGGCTAGTTACACCAGAATAAATCTGGCTTGGTAGATCAAATGCCATTGTGGAATTTCCAAAGGGGTGGAACACGTATCAGAAAGTAGTGGTCATTTGCTTGCAACAGATAAAACGTACAGGCTATTTATATGTGCTAGGCACAGTTTTAACTAAGTCATCTAATCCTTACTGCAACCTATGAGGAGAACGATATTATCATCCCCATTTTGCATATGAGGAAACCGAGGAACAGAGAAGTTAAATAATTTGTTCTGGGAAACACAGCCAAGTGATAAAGCCAGGAGTCAAGCCCTGGCAGTCTGGTTTCTAAAGCTATGTTCTTAACTATCATACTAATCAGAGACAGCCAGTCTTAGTTAGTCTGTCTGTCTCAGAAAGTTTCTGCATTGTTCTAATAGCCTGAAATTCTTGTAATCCCTATAATTTTTTTGTGACTGTTTTTAAAATACTCTTACCTCACCTCTTTGTACAAGGCTCTGAGATGACTAACAATAGACATGAAACAAGAAAATTAAAAGAAAAATCATGCCCATAAAAAAGGGATATTTTTAATACACCAATAATGAAATCAATGACTCTTCATAAGTTTCTCTACGCTTCCTGGTAGCCCAACTAAAAATGAGCAACATGACCAGGTACAGGGTTTTCTTTATCAAAAGGAGAAAAGCTGATCAGTTTCTCAAAAGGAACCAGACTTATCTTATGACTAAATTTCCAGAAAATGTTCTCACTTAGCAGTAAGAGGAGAATACAATGAGGTGGCACACAAATGTTCACTGGCTTTTTTTTTTTTTTATATAATTTAAAAAATCCTCAAAAGCATTTAATGTTCAGGTTGTCACATTAAAAGCAACTCAGGAGAAGGCAATTCTAGAAAGAACGGGAGTCATGTTGTCTGAGCACATAGCCTTCTGGTGGGACAGTCTGACCGAGGTGCTTTACCGGTGTACACTTACAAAATGCAGAGAAATACAAAACAACTTTTTCTCTGTAATCAGGCACGTCCTCAGGGTAGCTGATATGTCACCACTAGTCTAACACAGGCCCTGAGAACCCCAGGACACTGAAATGAATGAAGAGAAGGCTCCAGACCAGGCAGTCATATGACACGGGGCCTCGCAAGCGTCCACAGGAGCGTCTCCGCGAGTCTGAATGTCTCGCTCAGAGGTGGCAGAAGGAAAGCCACAGCCCCTCGAATGATCAGCCCCAACCTGGCTGTCATAGGAGAGTGACAGTCCACACATCACACACATTCCCCTTCTTGACATCTCAGCTCTCCCTCTGAAGAAGCTACTGGAAACCCAAGTTCCTGCTCCCTCAGCCTCCTTCCTCAGCTGTGAAGCCCAAAAGGAGGAAGAGTCTGCATCTGGTTGAGGGTCCATCCAGAAATCTCATGGAAACATAGATCAGAAGGGGGGACAGTATGTCCTGGGTCAGTTCCTCAAGATAGTTTCATGGGGGAAGCCGGGATGGCTCAGTGGGTTAAGCACTCACTTTGCAGCCCGGGGACCGAGGATCAAATCCCGGCCCCGGCCCGTGCGGATCCATATGCTGAAATGGGGAGTTCACCCAGTTCAGTTCTGTCTGTCTGTCTCTCTCTCTGTCAAAAATAATAAATAAATAAATAAATAAATAAATAAATAAATAAATAAATAAATTTAAAAAACAAAAATAGTTTCATGGGGATGCCGGGGTAGCTCAGTGGTTGAGCACCTGCCTCACTATGGTTGAGGCCTGGAGTTTGCTTCCTGACCCCGGCCCATGCAAACCTGTATAGCTGCACTGCGTCACAGCTGATACCACTGGGATGGCAGTGAAGGTTCTCGCCTCCCATGCAGGGGGCCCCTGGTTTAGTTCCTGCCCTGCACAGCCCCACACCCACCTGTGTGGAATGGGGCTGCTATCGCAGCTAACAATGTACAACTATGGAGACTGGTCTGGGCCCTTCCCCCTTCTCTCTCTCTCACCTTCTCTCAAAAACTGTAAGTCTTTTTAAGGGATAGTTTTATTATTTAGTTTAAGCTGCTTTGAGACACAAAGAAACAAAACTTTAAGTTAGGGAAGGAATATGATCCAATCCCTCATTTTACCAAGAACAGAAACAAAGTCTTCTCATTCAAGGTCACATGCACCAGAAACCTGAACTCTAGAGTGCCACGCCTGGCCAGGACTCCTCCTTCCACATTATGATGCTGCCTTGAAACAGAGACAATGAAACCCAAGTGTACTTTAAACCATCCACCTCCTTCAATACTCTAGTCTGTTAGGATAGAGACCAAGGCTTCTGGGTCCAGTGGATAAGAAACACCTGAGACAAAAGTCTTCCAAAGATCTGAATCATGCAGGTATCCTTTACCTGTATGCGAGTCAAGAATTAATTAGAGGCTTTTGGGAATAAGAGTGGGGAACAGAAAGGCAATGAAGAGACACAGGCACACTGTATGTGACAGTCACCAAACCGGGCACCACCGTCAAGCACAGTAGTGCCGCTGCATGCTCAAGCCCATAGCTTTCCGTGGCACTGGCTGCTCTCTGTCCAGTTTGTTGACTGAAAGAAGTTGGAAACACTACCATCCACCCTCCCCAGTCATTATTCAACAACAAACAGGAGCTATTTTTAGAACTTTTTCCATGAAGGCGTCACAGGCCAAGGCCACCAAACCTCTGAGACACAGAAAGGTTAAATAAGGCTATCTGACCAAAAAAAAAACCACAAAAAACCTTTAATAGGCAAGTTCCATTTCATAATCATCTGCTCCACACAGCTTCCAATTTTAAAAATGGACCTTAAAATTAACAGGAGGGCAGGCAGCTTTTCCCAGGAGCCTCTTGTGTCGGTTCTGCAAAATTACGTAACTCAGAAACCCAGGGTTCTGATTTGATTAGGCTTTCCACGGCCTGCTGGCTGAGACGCATTCACTGTGCACGTCAGCTCTCCACAAGGGACTCAAACACGAAGAAGGTAAGCAAGCCAGAGCCAGGGATGCTGGACAAACCCGTCTTCACTAGCTCCTGTCAGTAAGTCTTTGAGAAACCTCTGCACATCCTCAGTGACCCCCCACACCCACACTTACTCCTCAGTCACACCCCTGGATGGGTTACTGGCCCACCCAGCTTGGGTAAGAAATTGCACATTTCGGAGCCTGGACTTACCACGTTGTCTGCCCTAATGGAAGTTTATACAAGCCTCCCACATAGAGGCATTGTTAGCAGGAATCAAATAGTTTACTGTTCAGCACTGAGTTTAAGGGACAGGACATGCTCTTGGGAATGCAAAATATTACCATTTACCTGGGTTTCTTTTTTTTTTTTAATGTATTTGCTTGTCTCTTACAACCAAGCCAAAGGAAATACAACTTTTTCCAAATGTAGCTGGAGGTGCTGAAAACCTCTTCTAATAATCCTATTTCTACAAAATGTAGAGCTGTTTTGCAGGGAGAAATTCAAATAAGACCCCTGGAATGTGCCGTCCTGGCCAGGTGAGGTGACACCCATCTCCTCAGGTATCTCATTTCTAGGGGTACCACCCACAGCTCCGTTTCTGGGAGCACAGTGGCAGCTGCCTCCCCTCCCCTTCTGCCTATGAGATCTACGCCTTTAATCATTCACAAATATTTAAATGAGTTTATATTCCTATCAGAGAGCCCGGAAGCCAACTGAGTGAAGAATCAGCACAACCAAAATTCAGTCATATAATTTGGCAAAATCTCTCAAAAGCGCACGCATGCACGCATACACACACAAAACACACAAACTTTAACCAACAATTCCTCATAGAGGAATGTCTCCTCAGGCAATGACCAAACAAGTAAGTTAAAAAAATAAAAGACTATCAAGGGTGTTCACTGTCACACTGTTTGTACAGGCAAAGCTGAGCCACCCAGCTGTCCAACCGCAGAGGCTTAGCTGAATGAGGTCATAGCCGTACAATGCTGCCACTGCGAGCGGTGTTCAGGTGTGCGCCCACAGTGGCCCGGCATTCAGAGCAGGTCAGACAAGCACCCATGTGTGCACAGTAATGAAATCTTTTTTTTAGGAGGAATGTACACATATGACTAAGTGAAGAAAGCCAATGTGAGAAAGCTACATACTGTATGGTTCCAACGACATGACATTCTGGAAAAGGCAAAACTACAGAAACCATAAAAAGATCAGTTAGTTGCCAGTGTGTGTGTGTGTGTGTGGGTGCGTGTGCGGGGTGGGGGTAGGGGGTGAGTGGGCAGAGCCCAGAGGCATTTTAGGACAGTGAAAATAGTCCTTATGCTATCACAATGGTAGATATATGTCACTATACATTTGTCCAGACCCACAGAATGCACATCAAGAGTGAGCCCTGATGTAAACTGTGCACTTGGGTGATCATGAAGTGTCCATGTAGGTTCAGTGACTGTAATGAATGTAACGCCTGTGGTGCAGGATATTGTCCAGGGGGTTGGGGGTGAGGGCTGTACATGTGTGGGGGCAGGGGGTACGTGGGAAATCTCTTCCTCTCAATTTGACTGTAAACCTAAAACTGCTCTAATGAAGGCTTTAATTTTTTTAATGAGAAAAGAAATATACAAAGTTATATCTATATTTACATCACAAAGCTTAGAGGGAGAGAAATATAGTATGGGTAAAAGGGAGGGAGGGAGGTAGCACAAGAGGGAGGGAAAGATGGGGAAGCCGGGATGGCTCAGTGGGTTAAGCGCTCACTTTGCAGCGCCAGGGACTGGGGATTGAATCCCGGCCCGGCCTGTGCGGAACCATATGCTGAACTGGGAGCTCCCCCAGTTCAGTTCTCTCTCTGTCTCTGTCTCTGTATCTCTCTCTCTCACTGTCAAGAATAAATAAAAAAATACATATTTAAAAAAAAAAAGAGGGAGAGGAAGGATAATATTGGTATTTTGGGAGATTTTTATCATTAAGAAGCAATTATAATGGGGATGTTGGGATGGCTCAGTGGGTTAAGCACTTGCTTTGCAGACCTAGGGCCTAAGGATTGAATAATCCCAGCCCTGGCCCATGCGGACCCATATGCTGAACTGGGGTATGGCCCCAGTTGGGTTCTCACTGGGATGAGTGAACCATGTGGAAGGCCCCTGGTTTGGCCCTCAGCTTGTTGGAGGTATGCCTCTCATGTGGGAGGCCCCCAGCCCAGGTCCCACCCTGTGTGGCCCCCGCCAACCTGTGTGGAATGAAACTAAGTGAAAAACTGATGATGTACAACTATGAAGACTGCTCTGGACCCTCCCCCTTCTCTCTGTCTCTGTCTCTCTCTGTCAAAAACAATAAAATAGATCATAAAAAAGAAAAAAAAAGGCAGCAGTTATATTGCTTTTGAGCCTAGTATGTCTTGCTTTTAGAACATTAACTTTGCAGAGGAAAACAGGCAATTAAATATTAGTTAAAAAACATTAACAATGAAAAATTCTGTGCCATCCCCCACCCCCAGGCCCCCATCTCCCAACAGCAGATCCTTTGCATATTGAATTCTGAGGGGTGGAGAGGAAAGGTTTATGTCTCCATTATGAGCAGTTCACCTCTCCCAGGCAGTGAGGGAAAGAACTATAGAAAGGAGTGAACTTAGAGGAGGCAGAATCCCAGGTCCAAAAGCAGCCAAGGGCAAATTTCTTGTCCTGTGCAGAAAGACGAGGCTGTGCTGCAGGTGCTCAATTACCTGGCCTTACTCACAAAGCAGGGCCTCTCCAGCACAACCCCATTACTCAGTGACCCTGGGGGACTCCCAGGGTGGCTCAGTTACTATGACATGATTGTAGCAGCAGCCACCACTCACTGTTGGAACAGACCCGATCAAGCCTCAGTTGTGTCCGTGGGAAGCTCACATAGTAGATGGGGCCCCCTACACAGCACTCTCCGCTGATGCTGTAGCGTGGGCAAGTGTTGAGTAGAACACCTTGTTCTAAAAGTGTCTGATACCAATTCACCAGTCACGTGGTCAGGCAGCAAGCTAACTGACCCAGGGCAGAGTTTCCACTCTCTGGGCTAAAATCCATACAAGGACTCAGCCCTCATCCCCAGGTACCACCCGAGTAAGACAAAAGGCACCCACGGAGGGGGATCAGATGTGAGTCCCTGCAATGTACCCTGGCTATGCAACCGCAGGCAAGTCACCCTACCTCTCTGAGCTTCAGGTCTGTCATCTGTTTAGATTCTGGACAAGATGACTGTGAAGACAGTTGTTACTTTGGATGGTCTGTTTCTGTAAATGCTGCTTTCCATTTGGCACTCAGTAAAGCATTCAGTGACCCCTGTGATTGTTTTTCTTTTTAACTCCCACATCCGGTCATTCCATTACCTTATCAAACACGCTGTGGACGTGAGGGGCACTCCTCCAACTCTGTGGTAGCAAGAAAGCATTGACAAACACAGCAGGGGGCGTGAGCACAGTCCTGAAAACTGCTTCCACCTTCTTCTCCTACAGCTTTGTGTGACCTGCTCAGCACAATGCCCACGCGCCTCCACGGAGCTGCCCCACAATCACAGATCAGTCAACCTGAATTCAGATTCCACCTTGCTACTTCCTGGCCATGCAATCCTGGGCAAGTCACCAGCACCTGCCTCAATTTCCCCATCTATGAAAAGGGGATAAAATGGGTACTCTCTAATAGGGCTGTGGTGAAGATTAAATAAATGAGTGAGAATAACTGAAGCATTTAGAATGGAGCCTGGCACACAACGAGTACTTAATAAATGTTAATAAATGCTAACTACTATTATCCATTCATCCAACAAACTCTTACTGGGGTATTTATTCTCAGTGCCAGCTATTCTTAAGACTCTAAGAAAATACAGAAATGTTGACTAGGACACAGTCCAATGCCCTAGTACTGTCTAGTGGGAAGAGGCCAACTTGAACCAATAAGTACAGGCCCATGACCCCTTACCCAAAGCCCTTGGGCTAGACAGGTTTGGGTTTAGATATTTCTGATTTCAAACAGGTAGTAGGTACACACCTTTATTATTATTATTATTATTAAGAATCCACCTCCCCTCCTCCACGTCCCCCTACCTCATCCCTCTTCCCCAGGCCTGGAGCAAAACCCTTGTTTAGCCACACTAAGTGTATCAAGAAACACTACAAAGGGATGCAGGGATAGCTCAACATGTTGAACACTTGCCTTTCAACTGCGAGGTCAGGGGATCGAATCCCAGCCTCAGCCCATGCAAACCCATATGCTGAACTGAGGCGCAACTAGTAACCACCAGGATGGTGGCAAAGGTTCTCGCCTCCCATGGAGAAGGCCCCTGGTTCAGTTCCTGCCCTGTGTGGCCCCACATTCATCTGTGTGGTATGAAACAATGTCACAGCTAATACTATACAACTATGGAGACTGTTTTGGGCCCTCCCCCTTCTCTTTGTCTCTTTGTCTGTCTGTCTGTCTCTCTTTCTCTCTCTCTCCCTGTCCCCTTCTCTCAAACAATGAAATAAATCTTAAAAAAGAAAAAAAGGAAGAAACACTACAGAGTCTCAAGACAGTTCAGGTTACAAAAATCCTTTGGGTTTTTAGAACTTCTTGGATCTCGGGATTACAGATAAAGGACCTGCACTTGTGCCATATGGTCCTAAGGTGCTGGGGGTCCACAGAGGAAGCAGCAGTAAACAACCTAATGGGGGTGACAGGACAGGCTTCCCAACAAAGGCACCACGTCAGCTGACACTCAGGGGAAATGAGAGCTTCAATGAACGAGGTCAGTGGACATTTCCAGCAGAGGGACCAGGGAGGTCGGAACCCGCAGCAATAGCAACGAGCCATAGCATGCAACCTGCGCTGTGCGTGCAGAAGGGGCCAGATAAGAGGCCGAACGACAAGGCCAGAGTCAGGCCATACACAGCACGTAAGGCCTCCTGAAGCGCCCACACAGATCAGATTCGCATTTTCATAAAATCCCCCTTGGTGGCTGCCCTGTCAAGGGGCAGGAAGAGGAAGAGAGGGAGGAGGTGCCCAGCGGGGAGACCGTGTCAATGGTCAGGGAAGAGATGATGGTGATGATGCCAACTCAAGCAGCAGAGGGACAGCCATGAACAGTGCTAAGGACAATAATCAGTGCCAGGCACAGCCCACACTCATCACAGTCAAGGTCTCAGGGAGGCCACTTTCTGAGGTGCCAAACGACAGCATGACTACCTTAACAGCCCGAAATCCGAGCCGCGCCCCTCCCCCTCCTCCTCTGCCCCTCCCTCCTCTAGGTTGTGGCTGGTTGGCAAAGTACCCTATCAGGTATATGTGACTCAAGTGAGTCCCACCCTGGCGGCTCAGAAAGCACATCTGAGAAACCCTCACAGTGGGAATAGCACCTGTCACCCATCCTTCTGAGCCACGGGGCGACACTAGATTTACCAAGCCGGGTGACCAGGAGAAAGTGGAGGAGGAGAAGGTCCGGCTTGGAACAGAGCTGACTTCTGCTGACTCATGAGGGTGACTTACCACCATCCATCCTGAAATGGCCACTACTCCCTGATTAAAAACAAAGCCCGGGAAAGCCGGGATGGCTCAGCGGGTAAAGCGCTGGCTTTGCAGCCCCGAGGACAGAGGATTGAATTCCGACCCCGCCCCATGCGGACCCACTGCTGAACTGGGGTGTGCCCCCAGTTCAATTCTTGCCGGGACCTATGTGGGAGGCTCCCGGCCCAGTTCCTGCCCTGCGCAGCCCTGTGCTCACCTGTGGAGTGAAACTATATGGAAAACTAATGTCAACTATGGAGACTGCTCTGGGCCCTCCCCCTTCTCTCTGTCTCTCTCTGTCTCTGTTTCTCTCTGTCAAAAATCAATAAAATAAATCTTTAAAAACAAAGCCCACTAAGACACTAGCCTGAAGCCAGGCAGAAGAGGAGTCGTTTCAGGGTGACAAGACAGAGCCAGTGCCCATAGGGCGTGGGGTGCAGCCTTTTAGGGGACTCTCTCCCTGCTTACCTGGAGATGCCTCCAGGAACTGAGAGGAAGTGGCCACTGTCACAGGACAGAGGGGAATGTGGCCAACTGGGCTGAGGAGGACAAGCAGGGCCACTTAATGACACAGAAGTCCACTGGCCACCATTTGCCCAAGAGCCACACACAAAACCTTCAGTTCCTGTAAGACAATGACTACCTGTCTTCCTTTTAGTAGTGTCTCTAGTACCCCAGACATAACAGCTATAAGATAAATAACAACCTGGTAAATGAAGCCATCACCAAGAAGAAAACCACAGGCATCTGTAGGAAGAATGGTCCTTGTAGAGCAAGAGCCAATGAGGGCAGTGAGTAAAAGGTAAATTCAGGCAAGAATTCAAAGCCTAGAAATCATTTCACATTGGGGAGTGTTTCTGCTAGCACCAGCCACCGCACGGTCCACCTGGAGGGTCTCTCCTGACCCTACGGTGGCAGAATGTGCGCCCACTCCATCCTTCTTGCTTTGCCCATCCTGGCAATCAACAGAAGTCCCTCCTATGGAGGTCACAAGGCGCTGGCTTGAACAGCTGCCTGCCACCCTCCCCTCAGGCAGTTGGAAACACACAGCAGTGCTGATGTAGACTTCACAGCCCCTATGGGAGCCCCGGCTCTGGGCCTGCCAGCAAACAAGGGGTCCCAGCTCACAAGGAGCAGCATGCCCCCAAAGGGCTGCTGGGAGAGTAGCAAAGAACTCCAGTGGAACTGGAGCTTGGGTCTTTGGGAGTTTCTATCAAGTGTCCAGCGTGCCCTGCATTTCCCTGGACATTACTGAGCTCCATCAACCTTGGGAGCAGGGAAAGATGCAAGTTCAAGTTCTTTCTCAGAGTCCATGAGACAAAGGAATTGCTCTCCATCAACACCCTAATTAAAAAAAAAAGAAAAAAGGTCTGTCGTAAGTTTTTTCCCATTTCCCTGCAGGATTTCGGACCTGGGTTTTTGTAGACTCAGTCTGTGTAGAACAGATGGGGAAACAGACAACAGAGCCACCCTTAACACTTAGGGGGTGATCCCCAAGGGGAAATTCTGGGGTCCTTCTTCTTCTACTTTATGACCTTTTACTACCGACATTTTCAAGCATTCTCAAAGGTAAAGAGATAACTATAATGAACCCCCCTGCACCCATCAGCCAACAACACATGGTCCCTCTTACTTCACCCATCCCCACTACTCCCCACCAGATTAATCTCATCAGCTGCCTCTTTTCCAGCCTGTTTCTAAGGAACAGGACACATAAAAGCAAAAGAGCTTTGCTCCCTGCTGTAAGTCCCTTACTTTTCACCTGGAAACCCCCAGGTGTCTAATCCAGAGACTGGCAACCCCCACAACTGATTTTTCCAGCTTGAAAACCGAAGGCAGGCTAGGAAGGAGACCAGGTATTCTGAGAAGGAAGAAAACTCAATACTGCTCCCTTCTTATGCAAATTCTCATGGGCAGCACCTCACTATAACAGCCCCACCCACCTGCATGAGATGGGAGTGACCGTCCGTGGTAGGGAGTGATGGGAAATGAATGGTCCCTGGTTTCCCATTTATGTTTAAGAGTTGGTTTTTATGTTTTCTGGAGGGAGTTTTTATTTCTATGCTGTTATTTCACCCCTAGAATTTATAGTGCCTGAATTCTTCCACCCAGTTTGAGTCAACCCACTCCCTCCTCCCCAGTGTGTGAATGGCCAGAAATAGTTTCCATTGTCATTGACTTAAATTTCCACTTTGATGATGAGAACAAATATTTTTCTCGCCCTTTCCTGACACAGGAATAAAATTTTCCATTCCAGTTCTTTTACTCGGGCTCTGCAGGCCAAAACCCTGAGCAGAGAGTACAGGGGGCACCCAAATATTATAGACAGGACAGGTATGTCCCCCTCCCACCCTCGGCCAAAGGAGCTGGTGGCATCAGCTCCCTGCTTCACGGCTCCGGTACCCTGGCCCCCATTCCTAAATTCCACTCTCACAAACACTTCCTGAACTCTGGTCTACGGTCTGGAAGTACAGAAGCAAACACAGCGCCTGCCCTACCCTCATGGAGCTTAACATTGAAAAAACTCAGGCAAAGCTTCAAGCCCAACATGGGAGGATTTCTCTGGAGACAGTTGCCCAAGACTGACAGATAGCAACAGCACGGCCCTCCCTCCTATGACCACATCTCGTTTCCCAGCTCACCTCCTCTCCCCCTGTGCTGCCTTAGCACAAGGGCCGATGGCTCCCCAGGGCTGCAGACAAGCCAGAAGACAACATCAGCCTCTTGGCTGCAGGGGAGGCTGTGGGCCTCGTCCAGGAGACCATGAATTCTGGTGTAACAGAGCTCTCTGTCTCCGGGGAAGCTGGTGATATTTCCATAGCTAATATTCTGGAGTGCTAAAGTGCTGGGAGATCACAGGAGCATGGAGCAGGGGCTTCCTTAGACTGTTTTTTCTCCTTCTCTAGTTCTGATCTAATGTTGAGTCACCTTGCCAAGTGAGGCGAATGGCGGCTTTCAAAGTATTGATAATTACCGCCGCTATCTGCACGATGGTGCACAGTAATAACTGAGCGATTAGGCCCGGAAGCCACAGGAGCAAACGCAGCCGTCTCAGCTGCTGAAATAGGAGGCTGCTGGTCACTCTTTCCAGCTTGTCTGGCCAAGCCACATTCAGAAGGATCAGGGCACCCAGAGTCAATGGGAAGCAGCTAGGGCCCCTCAAAGCCCAGTTCCATGGCTCCCCATTACAGCCCAGAGTAAGAGAACCAGGGGGCTATCCTTATACCCTCCTCCCCGAGGTCCGGGTGGGTGAGGCAGCCAGGAGGGCCCAAGGAGTGGCCAAGGGAATACAGTAGACCCCGATGCAAGAAGGGCAGAGTGGCAGGGAATAAGTGAGAGGGGCTTAGACGCCCCTTTTCCATCTCCATAGAATGATTATAGGGCTCAGGCAGCTGCCAAAGCCTTTCATGCTCCCAGGTCCCTTCCTTCTCCCGCACTGGGCCACCCTCAGCAGGACCCCCCTGCTTAGTCACAGAGACAGCAGCATCTGCTTAGCATTTCTTTCAATCGGCACCTTAAGATGGGGAGTACAGCCATCCATCTACATACAGCCAACTTCAACGAGTAGAGAGCAAAGAGGAAAGATTAGGTCTGAGAACTCTAGAAGAATTATTCATCCCCTTTGGACATCCCTTAGCTCTTTGACGAGACTCTACGGGTAGGAACCTCTGACCCTCCCAACCATCTTAAATTATTCCCTCCAAGCACTTCGCACAGGAGCAAGGAACATCTGAGGCTCGACCCCCTCGGGTCCTCTCCCTTAAGGACTCGACAAACAGCCTGGCACTTCTAACAATCCCCTCAGCTCCCTTTCTACAGATTGGCTCACACCTGAAAGAGGCGAGATCTCACCTGTGCTCCGGATTGAAGTCCCACATTAATGCCTACCTAAATAAAAATAGCTCCCCCCTCCCCCTGCCCCAAGAGAGGGGGAAAGCCAAAGTCCCTGTCCCCGCGACAGAGCCCATGCTGGATAGATCCTTCTCCGCCCAAAGATGGCTTTCCAATCCTCTCAGGAAAGCACTCCAAGCAAGTATTGAACAAGAAGGTAGACTGCAAGTGTTCACAATTGCCCTCAAGTCTCAGAGCGTAATTGTGTTTCTTTCGATCGGAACACAGTTCAACAGCAAGTGTCCGGAAAACTCGCGGGCAGCAGCAGCCTGGTGACCACTTGAAGGAAGAAAGCATTCTCATTCCAGAGAAGCTGAGAGTGGGAAGGTGGCGAAGGGAGGGCCCGGCAGGGAGGGGCCGCAGGACTCACCCCATCGACCCATTTGAGGCTGAACAATAATAATGAGGTTTGAGAATGGAGCAGGGCCTGCCCCTCAGACAGCAGGCACCCGGCGCACACACACAGCCGGGGCTGGAACCCTGCTCTGCACGAACCAGCTACGGGACTGAAGAGGAGCTGAGACACTTCTTTCCTCATCAGCAATGGGAGTAAAAAGCTCTACTCAATAGGCTTTGGCCCCATTTAGGATTAAACTCAGCAGCCTTGTCCAAAGCAATCTGCACACGACCACTCCTAAAGCAAGCTCTCCATACATAGTCTCTACCCTATCTGACCACATCCATGCGATGGTAAGGGTCACCCTTCCGACACATTGCCCTCCATTTGCAAGATGTGTCCTGATCTGCAAGGACAAATGTGTGCAAAAATGCCTCTTGAATTGAGGAAATCATGGTGTTTTCAGTGGGCGCCTGGATGTGTAAGTTCCTGTCCTGGCTGAGCCAGGCACCAAACCACTGTGTGATCCTGAGAAGGTCATTTCATCTCTCTGAATCTCAGTTTCCTCCCAGTGAGGTGAAGGGACGGACTAGATAGCCATTCAGCCCTAAAACCTCTAACAAGAGGCCCCAGGCACCAGGGCCAGAACAGGCTTGGCATACTTCTGAACACCTTCATAGACGGCTAAGGAATTATCTCAGCCACCAGCCAGAAGGCCCCTGTTCTGCATCATCACCAGCTGACCCTTCTTACCAGCTTAGACAGCAAGATCAAGCCACAGTACCCGGACCCTCTCTGCCATGGGCGCAAGCATGGTCCTTCCAGGGCCCACGCCCCCTAGTCAGAGGTCAAGGCCGGGCACAGAGGCATGAAGAGCTCAGCCTTGGTCTTGTCTTCTCAAGGCAGCCCCGGAACCACATGCACCACATGAAACCAGGTGGAGGGAGCCCCTCACCCGCCAGCCTCCCGGCTCCTCTCCTTCACCAGCTCCGCAACCGACATCGGGAAATGTACACGTAACAAATCAGCCGCAGAATCCTAAGGAGCACAGATGCTCCTGCGGTGCAACATGTTCTTTCAGCAAAACAACACAAGAAAACAGAAAAGGGGACACTTACAACTCAAGACACTCCCTTTTCGCTAAGACTTGGGTTCTGGGAGGAGCACTATGTGCTCTGACAGCTGGCTACCTTTTCTCTTCACACAACCCGCTACTGAAGACCCCCAAAGGCATCCTCCCAACCTGGATTCAGATAGGAGGCCCCCACCTCTCCTCCATTCAAACTTCTCCTGACCAGCACCATCACCCCAACTGCAGTCCACCTCCCCCCCCCCGCCCCCCTTCCTCTGGCCCACTCCGAGTCCTCCTGATGAAGAGGAAACCTCTCTACACAGGAGAAAATGAAACTGGAGCAGTTCCCTAGGGCCAGGGCCCAGGGGTTACCTCCAAAGTAAGGCAAGAGCCCTCAGACCCTTCTTCAGAACATGTCTCATAAGGAAGACTCAGAGAGAACCAGGGAAGACTCTAGAATAGGGGAAGACTCCCATAAAATAATGTCCATGTGGGGAAGCCGGGATGGCTCAGCAGGTTAAGCACTCACTTTGCAGCCCCAGGGACTAAGGATTGAATCCCAGCCCTGGCCCCACATAGTGAACTGGGAGTGCCCCCAGTTCGGTTTTCACTGGGCCGAGACCCTGGCCTGGTTCCTGCCCTGTGCAGCCCTGTGCCCATCTGTGGACTGAAACCATGTACAAAACTAATGATGTGCAACTCTGGAGATTGCTCTGGGCCCTCTTCCTTCTCTCTGTCTCTCCCTCTGTCTCTGTCTCTCTCTGTCAAAAACAATAAAAATAAATCTATAAAATAATGTCCAGGAGATGGCCACCCACCAGCAGTAAAAACCCTCACTGCCGGGCCCCCTGCCTCAGCGTCCCAGTCCTCCTCCCAGGCACGCTCACCCTTGGCCCCCATCCACATTCTGCTTTAAACCTGTCCTGAGACTCATGACCCAGGCCAGGGTTCCAGCGCCCATGAATGCCTTGGGCTCTGTTTACCAGCTGCATGGCCTCAGGAAATAAGTCCCTATCTCAAGAGTCCTGACTTCTGTATCTGCCACATAAGTTCATTTCTGGCCCTATCCACCTCGTGTCTCAAAACTATAAAATGCAATACAGTGTTAGAGGGCAGTTACTACTAAACTATATTCATAATGCTAATTGAGATGGTTGAGTGTGTTTAGCCTCAAGTCCTCTTTGTGAATGCCTTATGCCTCCCTGATGGGGTTGTAATTTCCCCCAAGGACGGAGGTTATGTCTCTTTGTTTTTTCAAAATGCCTAAAATAGGATTCTCTACACATCAGTTGGTGGTAGAGGCCAAGAGATGGCATGGAGAGCATACCCCCCCTCCACCACCACCACCACCACTGCCTGGCCTTGGCAGGCATGACTAATCGAGTGCACATTCCATCTATTGATCAGCAGCACTCCAACAGGCAAGCCACTTCCAACCAATCGGAGATGGCAGAGGGGAAAGTAAAGGGAATGGAAACCCTCAGTCTGGATGGCACCCAGATCTCTGACATGCACAGGTCCTAACTACTGATAGGCACTCGGAAAACAGAGCTTGCCTATGGGCGCTGAGACAAACAGCCTGATTCTACCTACCTAGGTTTGCTTTCCTTTTTGCTGCCTCCATGCCTTTTGAGAAGATCAGCAGGATGTAAATTATTCATTTATGATTCCTGGTGTCACATCACTAACAAGCACAGGAAAGGGGGAACAAAGAACAGAATTTGTGATGAATCCATAAAACTGGACCCTAAGATGTCACTCTGTTCCTACAGTCACCTCTGAAACACCCACGCAGTCAGATTAACCTCCCTACCTCCTCCACGTCCATCCAAAGACAAGTGGCAGACTGAGAACCAGGTACACATGGAAAAGGAAGGGAAGCATGCGATTTTCTAAACTCAGAAGTAGGAATGACCTTGGCCTCTCTCCTGGGCTTGTAAAATGAAGGACTAGCTGAGATAACTCTTCAGGTTCCTCTCAGTTTTAAGAGGGCTGGGGATTGTAGATTTATTACACTGCATTATCCACTACTTTATACTCTCCAAAGAGATTTCCCTCCTCATTAATGTTATAACCTGGAGTTGACAATATGACAGGTCATTGGGTTGGATTTCTAGAGGCATGTAACAAGGCCACTGTGTAGCCCCATGATGCCCTTTCTCTGAAGAGCACCTGTATCCACTCGGCAGGATTTCACATATTCCCTAGTAATGATGATAATGATGACAAACGGTGATTTCAAAGCCCTCTCCTGTTTACTGTCTAAAGGCCTCTCAATACCCCCATGTGAGTCTATCTTCACGTATCCCGCGTACACCCTCCACCATAGCATAGACCTAATTTAGACAGAGGCAAATTAGCTCTGTGGGGTGAAATGCATTAACCAAGTCTCCCAAACAGCACAAATCTAATTAACTGAAAATCAAAATTGCAAAGCTGCCGAAAAAGATTTCCGCAGAAGTCTCCTAAGGATTGAAGGAAAGTTCTGAGCCATGTGACCCGCCTAATCCAAGTCTGGCCGCTAAACTGGGATAAACGCTCTTTGGGTGTTTGGGTTTGTTTGCTTTTTCACTGATGTTTGTTTTCTCTATATCACCTTGATCACCAGTGTGCTTTAGAGAGCTTATCGGGAACATGCAACAGCCATGAAAAGCGTCCTTCCGGAGGAGTGGGCCCAGCCTTTGAGAACGTTCAGTGCCCTGGGAAATAAGAACACCCTTTCCAGAAAACCTGACTGGGAACTCCCCTCCTACTCCTGCTCATTGGCCCCACCTCCCCCACTACAGACTCATTTCCACCCCAAACCCCTTCACCCAGAAATGTAGGCAGCAGTGGAGTCAAATGCCCCCCACCCGGGGTCCTTGAGGTGACTCAAGTCACATGCGAGCCAGGATTCCCTGTGACAGGCAGGTGAGCAGGGCCTGGGTTTTGTACCTCAGTCATCTGTCCTGCCCAGGCACAAGAGAGCAGGCCAGGCACTGAGACAGAAAGGGTTCCTTTGGCTCCCAAACCTATGAGCTCCCAGTCCTGAGAAAAAGATGACGGAGGCAGCTTTGGGCCTTTGCCCCACACAACACCCTGCTGTGAACCCTCCATGGCTCCCCACTGCCCACGATAGTGCTTCTCAAGCCTGGCTGCAATTAGGATCACCCGAGGAGCTTTAAAAACTACAATCCAAAACCCAGGCCATACCCCCAAATCAAGTAGATCGCAATTTTGGAAGGAAGCGCTCCAGGCCACAATGGCGGAGAGCCAGTGCTCTAGACCCGGGCTTCTCAAACTTGAATGCGCACATGAATCTCCCGGGGATCTTGTTAAAACGTAGATGCTGGGTGAGCAGGTCTGGGCCCGGGCCTGAGACGCTGCACTTCACAGAGGCTCCCAGCTCCAGTGACCAGTTCAGAGACCACACTTTGAACTGCAAGGCTCAAAAATCAAAGTCCAAACTCTTTGGCTGCAGACATAGATGATCTGACCCTTCTATTTACCCTTTTCTTGTTATGGCCCAACACATATACCCCAAAACCCACAGTTACCAAAATACAGAGCCATTTCCCTCCTTGATAGCTTTGACACATCTGCTCCATCTCCCTGGAACACTCTGCTCCTATCATCTGTCATGGGCTGAACTGAGCCCTCCCCCCTAAATTCACAGGTGGTCTTAACTCCCCTAGCCCCTCAAAATCTAACCATGTGGAGACAGTCTTTAAACAGGTAATTAAGTTAAAATGGGGTCATATGGGTGGACCCTAATCCAATATGAGCAGTGTCCTTATAAGAGGAGGAAATCTGGACAGAACATGTACACATACAGAGAGAAGACAATACGAAGATGCAGGGAGAAGATGGCCACCTATAAGCCAAGGACAGACGACTCGGACAGACCCTGCTCTTGTGGCCCACAAACAGAACCAACCCCACCAACACCGTGACCTCGGATTTCTGTCCTCCCGAGCTTTGAGACGCTCCGTTTTGGTTGGTTAAACCACCCTGTCTGTGGCACTTCGTTATGACAGGCCTAGGGAGCGAATTCACCATCTTTTAAAACCCAGTGCAGGAGCCGCGTCCTCTGGAAAGATGCCCTGACTAGCCCCAGCAGACCCCGGCTCTGGCCAGCCTCTGTGCCTCCAAAGTGCCCGGTCCTACAATGATCACCTGCTCATACGAGTTCCACCTAGCTCCATGTGAGCTCTTCGAAGGCAGAGACCTTGTCTCTCCAGTATTTGGGGCTCCAGCCCCTCACACTGTGAGATGTAAGTCTGCCAGACTGAACTTAAGGAGAGCAGACCACAGTGCACTGAGCAGTCACTTCCGCAAGGTCCCCTGCCTGCCTGCCTGCTCCAGGGCACGCTGAGGCCTCCCCTACTCATGTTTCTCTCTAGGCAGCCAAGAATGATCACTGTTTTGAGCTGGCTTTTGTTTTTATTGTGTGTGTGTGTGTGTTTTAAGCCACCATATTGAAATGCAAACTGCCAGGTGTTACAAATGCTGCCCCCAGCCATAAGGGGCAGCTGGTTTCTAGAGACTAGCATTTATCATATTTCAGTAAATACACAAAAGGTCTTCAATTCAAAACCAGGAAGAGAAAGTAATTCTTTTGTCAAAAGGCAGTGGTAACTAACCCAGGGAGTGAAGGCAGATTTAGAGTCTTGCTTTACCATCCCCCGGGGTGTAGATGTGTTTTATGCTGGGAGAGGAGACCAGAGAAAGTCAGACAGACCCGGTCTGACTGTGCACTCTGTGATCAAGCACGTCCCCAAATCCACTGTGTTTAAACTTCGCTGCAGTCCTGAAGGAGAGGAGGCTTCCGGAAAGGAGCACCCATCTCTGCAAGAGGGAAACCTTATCCCCTCTTTGGAACTAAGATGGGGCCTGGAAACCTGTGCTGTAGAGAAGGAGGAGCCAAGGTCCATGAATTCGTATGAAGAGAAGATACAAAATCCTTCATGTTCAAAGAGCAAACAGAAGACAGTCAAGTTAAAAGTCACGTTGTCCTCCAAACCTGCAAAGAACAGCTCAGGCACCTTCGCAGAATTTTTTTTTTCCCTTCTCACACCGAACCTGAAATATGAAAGGGTCGCTTTCTACTTGGGGTCGATTTATACTCCCAAGATTGCAGGGTTGGCTCTTTTGAAGGTTATGAGGCTGGCCAGCCTTGAAACTCCGGCACCACTTTTTCATCCCAGCCAGGGGCCTGGGAGAGCCCTCCAACCTCAGCCCTGACCTCACCCTCACCCTGAGCCCCTCCAACACTGCCACACCAGGTTTCCTCCACTTGGTGGTTTGAAAAAGAAAAGGGAAGGGTGTGTGCGGGGAAGGCAGGAATTGCTACCTAACCCAACACAGGCTTCAGGTTTAAGGCACTTTCCTCCTTGCAACTTGCCTTCAGGCACTAAGAAACTATAACAGAGGGTATTGCATTTCTCTCAGGCATGGCGTGCCCCATGATTCTCTGACAGCAAAACCAGGAGCCCTTCCACCCTCTCACTCCCTGCCCTGGCTGCTCCCACTGAACGCTGTAGCCACCCTTCCAGACATGAGCATGGTGGCTTGAATCTGGAGAGAGCAGGTGTCAAAGATTCTACTGAGACTGGAATTCCCTCCTCCAGCCTTCCAGAGGCCTGTGAAGTTCCCACCAACCCTCAGCAGCAGGGGGGTCCCTTTCAGGGACCTCCTAGAACCTCCTAGAACAGGGATGGGTCTCTTACTGCATGTGGAGTTGCTATGATTTCCCTCTTTTATCTTTTAATCCTTTGAAAAATGGAATTTCAAAATCTAGGCAACCCTGCTCCTGGTTGAGAAACATGTTCTTCCCCTTAAGGGCCCAGCACCCCTCCATCACACACCCATGAGGCATCATGAACGCTCACGACTGGTCTCAGTGGTCAAAACCCTCCTACTGTTTCACCCCAAAGATCCCTGGCACCAGCCACCCCCACCTGCAAGCCTGACTTCCTACAGACCCTCGCCACCACAACAGTAATAGTACCAAGGGTCACCACATAGTGAGCACCTACTGTGTTCTGGCCACCACGAACTTGGCACGTTACACAGGAACTCATGGAATCCTCACGGCATTGCCTAGAAGGCGTCACTATTCTATTCAAAAAACCCTTTATTATTCCTTTCATATGGGTAAGAAAACAAGGGGCACCTTGCTACCTGCCCAGGATCCCCAGATAGTTCAGAGGAAGAAAAGGACGTGAGCTCAGGTCAGCCTGATGCCCGGCTCCTTGCAGAGGTGCCACATCACCTACACAGGTGCTGGGGCCTCTCCTTGTCGGGCGCCAGTTTGCGTAGCATCTGGGGGGTGGGGAGACGCTCCTCACTATCCCTTTTGCACTGGTGGGTACACTGAGGCCCAATGAAGCAGAGTGCCTCTTAGCCCTTCGCTTGGGGAGGAGAAAACAAGTCCGCTCTGCAGAGTCCCAGCCTCTCTGAGGAGCTGTGTTCCCAGATGCTCCGCTCCAGCTCCAACCTGGAAGCAGAGCAATGGGCCAGCACCCCCTGGCCACCCCAGCCACAGTTCCTCAGGAGGCAGCTCGTGCCCCCCAGCCCAGGGTGCAGCTGGGGGATGCACATCCAGGCAGGCCTGCGGCCCAGAAAGGAGGGCAGAAACAGGACTGTGAGGCTGGCTTGCTCTCTCTCCCCACCCTATCTCCCAAGCCTGCCTGATTCCAGACCTCCTTCCAGGTGAGAACCAACACTCAAATGTTAGTTCCTTCACTCACTGAAGCCCAGTCCTCCTCCCTACCCCCACAACTCCATGCCCATCACCACCCTCTGCTTGGAGAGAGGCTGAAGCCCCTTGCACAGAGGCTGGTGACCCACGGCTCCAGGCAGGCAGGCTGCTCCCCACGTCTGTTGGTCACTAACAGCACTTAACTCTGGACTCAAGAACCCTTGTACCACAGAGTCGTGACCTCCTCTCTCCTCAGCTCTGGTTGTCATGCAACAGAGATTCCCCAAGCAAGGCCCGCCCTGCCTCCCCTTCCCCAACTGTTCTTTCCTGAGCTCAGATCTCCGGGAGCTGACACGTGACCATCTGGAGCTAACACCTGCTTTTCTGAGAAGGAATTTCCCTCAAGGACGATCAAGTCACAGCGACAAAATCCAAGTTATTTGTACAAACATTTCCTAGTATTTATAGCATACACTTTTCTTGCAATACTAACACATACACACACATGCAATACGCACAACACGCACAAATCCCTCTTCCACATATTCACATTTTATTGTACATTTCCCCCCATGGCAGGGATCTAGAACACATGGCCAGTAAGAGGTTTGAAGCCACTTATTCTGCAAGCCCCTCCTGGAAGCTGACTGGTGGCAGAGGAAAATATAAACTGTCAAAAGGCCCAAAGCAGTTTCAGAATAAACTGGCACCAGGGTCCAAATAAGAGGAGGGGTTTGCTCTGGACACAGCTTCTGGCTCGTGGGAAAGACATTCTTACAAGTTCCTTAGCCCCAAACTTGAGGCTAAAATTCTCTGTGATGATTAAACCCAGGAGAACAGGTGATCCATAGACTCGCTCATGTTCAGAGTCCCTGTGCAGTGCTTTTTAACTTATTAAAGAGCATTCACATTTCTTTGCAAAGGCTTTCGCCAATTCACAGAAATCCTGGCTTGACATTCCCAATAAGGCTCAGTCCCAGCCTGTAGAATCACATGGGCTAAGAGCCGAGAATGTTACCGGTAACTCCCCACATGTGATGGAAACACAGTGCTGGCCACAGCAAGTGACCTTGGCCCAGTCACTTAGCTCAGTGTCAGTTTCCTCAACAGTACATGGGACTAATAAAACAGCCCCATCATACCCCAGCCTCTGCCATCCCTGGAATCTCCTCCTACTACAGCCTGCAATGATGCACAATGAAATCTAGCAGGGAAAAAAAAATGGCTCAAGGACAATATAGAGGTGGGAGCTAGGAGGATACGCTCTCCCCAGGAGTCAGTCTTAGAGAAGAGCCCCCAGGGTGAGGAGGTGGTAGTGATGCTACAGGTACATGACCAGGCTGAGTCCCTGGGGGCCACATCAAGGAAAAAAACGGGGTGCCCAGGAGCCTGCAGGCTTCCCTGTGGTAAGGACCAAGGAACGCCACGTCTGGGGCCTATCTTCACCCATCTGACAATGCTGTAGTTGACTGGACCAATAGGATCTTTCTTCGCCCAACCTCCTACCCCACACCCACCAAAACCAGCTTGAAATGCCCAATTCCTACTACATGTAGTAGCTGAATGTTCAGGAACACTCAAACCTCAGCAGGACTATCTTCCATCAGATTTTAGGGGCTGCCCTAAGGACTGAAGAATTATTTTTTGTGTTTCCATGGGAATCCTCATTCCCACTCTCTACAACCTACTTACAAAGGCCCTTTTGGGAGAGAAACAACCTGCTTTTCAGCTTGGAGATGACTAAAAAGCCACACAAACCCATGGAGTGGTAGGGAAGTACACACCTACCCACACCAATGCCACGGCACAGCGGTAAGGGAAAAAGCCAGGGTCAAAACTTACACAGGCTTCCTAAAGCACTGCACTGGTGAGCAAAGACAGGAAAGGGAGTTGAACCAACCTGAGTGTGAATCCCAACCACAAGTAGGCACACAATAAAAATCCGCCTACTGGATTTTGGGTAAGCTACTTAACTCAGCTCTAGGCTTCAGTTTCCTCATCATTAACACGGGGTAATTAAAACTGCTTCTCAGGATTTAAACAGAAATTTAACTTAATGAAAATAATTAAATGTAATGAAAATATGCACACAAAAGAGCTTGGTACTTAGAAGAAAAGCAGCACTAACAACCTTCGATTATGTGCTAGGATTCAACATCTCATTGAATCCTTGAAATAACCTTGGAAAATGACGATGGTGGTGGCAGTGGTAACAGCAGTACCTAGTACTATTTGGTTTACTCTGGCTTCTAACTACTACATTCCAGACACATCATCTCATTTAACCCTTATAGCCACTTGGGGGACAGATATTCTTCCCCCTGTTACAAATGAGGAACTTGTGATCCAACAGCAAATAAGAGGGTGGAGCCAGGACTACAATTCAAGTCCGCCTGACCACAAAGGCAAAACCCACTGCCTTTCAGTGAATACAGATTCATTTAGTGACTACAGATGCCGCCATTCACTCTTCTTCATGTATCTACTAGCCATCTTCTGTGGGTCAGGCACTACGTAAGGCGCTCGAAATAGAGCAGTGAACAGGACAGACATTGTCCTTACTCTCCTGTAGCTTATGGTCCCACAAGGAGAGAAAGACAATTAAGCGAACAATTACTCTGACATGGGGTATGGCTAAGCCGGGGTTCTCCAGAGCAACAGAATCAATAGTAGATATACATAATATTGTAGAGAGAGAAACGGAGGAAGACAGAGAGGGATATTTATTTCAAGGACTGGCACACAATTACATGAGTAGACAAGTCTGGAATGCATGGGGAGGGCCAGCAGGCTAGCAGTGCAGTAAGAATTGATGCTACAGTCTGAAGTCTACTGGGCAGGTCAGTAGCCTGAAAAGTCCCAGAAGGTTTTCTATGTTACAATCTGAATTCCAATTGCTTCTTCCTCCAAAAACCTGTCTTTGCTCTGAAGGCCTTTTACTGATTAGGTGAAGCCCACCCACATTTACAAGGTACCATATTTTGTCGTGCATAATATGCTCCTGTGTATAATGTGCATCCATGTGTTTGAACCAAACTTTCAGAGAAAAGAAAATCTTTTGTTTTAATTTTTTTAATTCAAATTTGTGTTTATATTTAGGTACATGTTTTTATGTATTATAAAGAAATTTTAGCATTTATTTTTTAACGTATTATGGTACAAGATATTTTACGCAACATATAATTTCAAAGTACAATAGATACAAGGTATGAGAAATTTTATGTATAAAATGTTTTATATAAAAAACAAAATGAGGGGAAGCCAGGATGGCTCGGTGGGTTGAGCACTCGCTTTGCAGCGCCGGGGACGAGGGATCGAGTCCTGGCCCCAGCCCGTGTGGAACCATATGCTGAACTGGGAGCTCCCCCAATTCAGTTCTCTCTCTGTCTGTCTCTGTATCTCTCTCTCTCTCTCTCTGTCAAAATAAATAAATATATATATATTTTTTAAAAAAATGATTATCATATGCTGGAGTATTATTTTGCATACGGGTATCATTACTGATTTCTAGAGTTATACTTTTAACGCACAAGCATAAATAAAAGAATTAAAAACATTTATATAGATACAAAATTAGTACTACCCATGTATAATGCTAATCCTTATTTTTCCCTCACGAATTTGAGCAAAAAAAGTGTGTATTATACACAGCAAAATATGATGATCTGCTTTACTTAAAGTCAACTAGTTGCGGATGTTAACCACATCTACAAATTTGTTAACAGCAATATTTAGACTCTTGTTTCAGCAAACAACTGGGCACCATTGCCTGCCGAGGGAAGTTGACACATAAAATTATGGAGTGTTAAGGAAACACAGAGAAGAAACTTGAGGATTTAGAAAATGTTAGAAGGCTTAAGGAAGAGCCAGGCATCAGAAGCTCAAAATGTTCCTCAAAAACTGTGGACATTTATTCATCACATAAATGTACCAGGGATTCCCTGGTTAAAGAACCCCAGTGAATCCAAGAATCAAAAACCAAATAATTACTTAGTCTATCAGCTTGCTTTTTAATATGAATGGGTGGGGGGAGGTATCTTTATTTCATAAAGTGAGTCACAGGTGTGTACACCAAAGAATAGTAAATAGTAAGGTTAGCAGCAGAGCATTTGAACGGCGATGAGCAAAAAAAAAAAAAAGGAAGGGTGTGTGTGCGCATCTGTCACCAGGTGCCCCCAATTCCTGGGAACATGAGTGGACAACCAAAGATAAGTTCAGGACAAACAACATGTCCCACCAGACTCTTCCAACCTTATCCTCACTTGAGACAGCTACAGACACTAGACCAGAACTCCCAGATCTATGGCTGAGGAGTGGGAGAATAGCAGGGTGGGGGAAGGTGTCCCCAAAGAAGACTATTATATAGAGGCGGACCCGGCTCTATTCTGCCACACAACTCCTGTAAGGTCTTCTGCTTGGGGAAATCGCAGATGAGTCTCCCTTTTTAACAAGCAAATTCAGTAAAACTCTCAATCTCTGTTTGTGTGTGTCTGTCTGTCTGTCTCTTTGAGTCTGTCTGTCTGTCTGTCTCTTTCTGAATCTCTCTCTCTGAATCTCTCTTCTCCCATTAGCAGACAGGAAGGATTCTTCTCTACAGGCAGCAATGAACACCAAGCCCCAAGAGGCTAGCAGGTGTTCAGGGACAGGCAGAGTGAAACACAAGAGACAGCCAGGTAAGCTCTTCCTCATCAGGTAGGGCCTGAACTGGTCTCCCCAGAAGGCACTGTTGCTTGCCCCATCCACCCACCCCACCCCCGACCCCAGGAAGGCAGGAGCCAGGCTTTTTCTCCATGTGGATGGCTAGAAGTAAAGGCCCCCCCAGGTTGGGATCCCTATTGGTTTTACTCACATAACAGAGACATTAAGTAAATGGCTGCTGAATGAACGAGTGTATCTAGACCTTAATATAATACCGGCGTCCTATCCTCTTTATCTATAGATAGAGCAGATGTGTGGAAGTGCTTTCCCAGCTGGAAGTGATGGTTCATAGAGCCGTTCACACTACCGTCTGGGTCATGCTACTCATTTACAAAGAGCCAGAAGAGGGCGGGGATCAAGGGAAGACCATCTAACTGGCAGGAAAGGGGATCCTGCAGCCCTGACTGAGCGAGGCACTCTTAATCGCGTGTCAGGTCCCTCAACTGTGTGACAGGACTCTGCCTTCGCGGGATGGTTGTGAGGGCCGGCTTTAACACCCAATGGCTGCCTTCCCCTTCCCAAACTGAGCCACAGGCAAACAATGAGGAGGACGTGGCCTCTGAGGCATGGAGCCAGCGGCCCACAACCTCGTCAGCAAAAACACACAATTATCACCGTGTGCCTGACGACACTGAGTCCCTGGCCTGGGCTGCTGAAGGGCCCCTGGCACTGCAGCAGATTCTTTTCCCAGAGGACTAATTTATTAACTCTTCCTGAAAGCTGTTTGTTTGGAAGAACACACAACCAGCACGGCCTCCAGGTGAGCATGTGTTGCTAAGAACAAAGGTTGAGAAAACAATATGGCTCTTAGCCTCGTCCTGCACCCCAAAGGCCCAGAGACACCCAGCTTTCTCTGAGACCCTGGCCGAGTGGCCTACCCGGACCAGACAGTGAGCAATGAGAAGATACACTACACACACCTCTGGTCCCTTTAGGGCGCCCCTATGGGATTCAGCCCCACCCCAGCCTCACCTATCCCAGCCCTGAATCCTCACTGAGGCAGCCTTTCCCAGAGGCCAAGGACACTTAAGACTCTTCCCAACATCCAGTCGTCCCCTAATGACACTCCTACCTCTAACTGCTTCTTCCTGATTTGTCCATCAGACTGGAAGCTCCCTGTGGGCAGATAGACCTGACCTGTCTATCCCTGCTGTAGCCCCCACCCCCCTCAAAACACCTGGCACACGGTAGGTGCTCAATACATGTTCGTCATACTGAACTGGGACCCCCACGATGGGTTGCAGGAGTCCCTTGAAACTGCCTCTGTGGGGGCCGCTTGTGGTTCTAAGTGCAGGTGCATGTAGCTGTGCTTCTCAGGAGAGGAGCCAAAGGTTTTATCAAATGTGCAAAGAGGACCTAACCCAAAATGCCTAAGCCTGCTGACAAAGGGTGCACTCTCAGCAGGAGCTGAGGGTGAACTCGGTTACCCCTATCCTGACAGTCAAGGAGTCTTTAATGGCTCTTCCCTTGGATAATGACCTCCCATCCCTTCTGACTGCCTTCCCTTCCCCCTCTACTCATTTAGATCCTCCCATGCTTCCAGGGGGCCCTGTCTTCTAAAGAGGGCCTCAGAAGAGAGGGCCCCTCCCAGAAGTCCCCCCAAAAGAGCCTGCACTCTTGTCCCCTTATCTCAGCAATGACCTAGGTACCACCTTGCATGACACCCATTATTACTCTAGTCAACTATGCCTTACATCGTGGGTATTTACATTCTCACACCTCATAATAGTTTGTAAGCTTCTTAAAGACAGGAACTAGGGTTTTCTTCCTCAAAGTACCTATAGGATTAGAAACTTAATATGTGCTCATAGGCACGTAGGGAGGATGTTGTAATAAAATAACAGATTGCCTAGTCCGGGCTCATTCTGAGTAAAGACTTTTTCTTACACACTAAGAATACAAAAATTTTTAAAACACTCACTATCCCACCACACAAACAAAATCAACTAATAATGTTTTCCCCTCTTCCCTCCCTGACCCCGCCCGTAAGCACAGGTAAGATTTGCATCAGGCACGTCCAACGTGCAGCCCCGGGCGGCTTTGAATGAGGCCCAACACATATTCTTAAAACATTATAAGATTGTCTTGAGACCTGTTTTTTAGCTCATCAGCTATCATTAGTGTTAGCGTATTTTATGTGTGGTTTAGGACAAATCGTCTTCCAAGGTGGCCCAGGGAAGCCAAAAGGTTGGACACTGCTGATTTACATAGTTGTATTCATAACATCAATACAATGTTAGCCTCCGAAAGTTTCCACCTTAACACTGCTTCTCTAAACACGCTTTCCCCTTTATTTTGTCCTGCAATTCTCCTCGTGGGGCTACTAGAAACAACCCAGCATATGCCAACCTGTGCAATTCCATTCTTTCATGATAGGACTGTTTTTATTTCCCCCATAGGCAGCTTCTCTCCGCCAGGTGTTAAAGCAGATTTTCTTTCTCATTTTCCAGAACATCAAAGGTCTATTTTCACATGAAAGTGCTCAACTGAACATGTAATGAAACAGACTGCCCTCCCAACAGATGCCTCACCCACAGCATGAACCTCCCTGGCCAAGGGGTCCCTGGAACAGACTTGGGAACCACCCACGAACCCCTAACAGGGATCCCTGTACTCCGGAAATCCTGCCCACATTTCTGGACCTCCTGGGTGTCCGGTCCCTCTTCCTTCTTCTCTCCACACAAGAAATACGTTCTATTTCTCGCCCTCCTCTTCCTCACAGGAAAGCCAGCCAGTCATGACTCTGTCACCGATGTTTGCTGGGGCTGTCCCTAGTGCCTCTCCAAAGCCACTCCCTTGCCCAAGATCTACTGCCACCAAACACCACCGGGACCTGCCTGAACTCTCATTTGTTTGCCTGTTTACATGGAAAGGAACGGCAGCTTCCAGCACACGTGGTAAAGCCTGGCTTTTCATAAAATAAAGGGTTAAGAGGACCAGGTATCAGCTGGGCTCTCCAAACACAATGCACAGAACCTAACAAAAGTGCCACAAGCTCCCAGGTGCTCCCCAAATTCCCACAATAAATGAAAAAATCATGTCTGACTCTGTCCCCGGGCAAGGAAGGAAACTGCATTACGGAAGACACATCCTACCCAAGCAGCAGTTTCTGTATCACTGAATGAGAGGTATGTTTTAGTGTCCAGATTCCCGTCCCTAAAAACCAAAGTGATGTCCAACCTCATTATTGATTGGGAAAATGCAAATTAAAACCATAACGAGATACCACAAGATTGGCAAAAGTTCAAAAGGCTGATATAATACCAACTGTTGCTGAGGATATGGAGCAATGAGAACTCCCACGTACTACTAAAGCAGGGGAGCTTTAGGACACAATTTCTAATAAACTTAAGTCATATGTACATGCTATGACTCAGCAATTCCACTCCTAGATGTCCATTCTGATGAACTCTCACATACATTACACCAAGAGATACGTACAAGAATATTCACAGCAGCAGTGTTTACGTGAACAAAAGAAAAATTAAAAACTCAAACATCCACTAAAAGGAGAAAAGACCCATTGCTACAGTGAACACTAAATGGCACTGCAAACAAATGCAATGTCCTCCTAGACTGGATCCTGGGATAGAGAATGGAGAGCAGTAGAAAAACTGGTAAAGTAAAAAAATTAAAAAAGTCTTTAGTTTAGTTCATAATATTGAACCCATGTTCATTTCTTAGTTTGGTAAGTGTATATGGTAGATATTATTATCAAAGGAAGCTATGAGTGATGAGTATAGGGAACTCTTAATCTATCTTTGCATAATTCTGTCTGTCTAAAACTGTTTCAAATTAAGTCTTTTTAAAAAGGTATATTTGAGGCCTTCCTTTGGCTTGGCCAAGATTATAAGAGACTTACATGCATTCCAAACAGTCTACCTATAGGGCGGGCAAATGATTCCACACTCACTACATGCAACAGGAACGAATACCACAGCCACGCAGCTGAATGAAACAACCTATTCTCATAAGGGTGAAAAGCAGACAAATCGCCAGCCACGTGGTGGGTAGCTGGGCTTAAAACTGGGAAGAAACACAGGGGTGTGAAAGGTACTACTGGTAATACCCACTTCTAAGCCATGAGGTGAATATGTAGGTGTTTGCTTTATTGCTCATACTTTACACGTGCATTCACGTTTTTGTATATATGCAATATTTTATATGGGAGGTAATAAACCAAACTCAAGGTAAGCTCCTCTCCTCTCAGTGCAACCATTTTTCCTCTGGGACCGCTCATTCTCTCTAAAGCAATCTACCTGTTAAGGGCTTTTAGTACTTACTACCACCCTATTCCCCTGAGTCAAGTCAAAATCCTACTGAGGACACCCAAAACCAAAAGGGAAATGAATATTCATATGGCAAAGTAAGACCGACTCTAGAAAAATCTCTGCATCCACAGTGTATTTTCACTGGGGACATAGCAGCACTGATAGTGCTTCAAACCTTATTCCTAACAGGGAAGATCCCACATCCAGGCACTCTGCATGGCCACGCCTCTTCCAGGGAAGAAACGGGAGCTTCCCAAACTTCCTGGGATCCACCAGGTGCAAGACAGGCTCGCACCCTAGGAGCACTGGGAGCCTCAGTCTACAAGCTTCTCTGGAAAAGCATTCCCAGAGGAAGTGCGTTCCTTCGCCAAGAAACTCCCCAAAGGGCTCACCACCACTCCTGTTGTTACCACCACAAATTTCTAGTCCTTCTCTGCTCAGTCCACCCTTTAACCAGGTGAAATTTCCTGTTTCACTATTCTCCTTTCTACTCCAGGAAGTCCCAGAAGTTACCGGTGGCCAGATGTTGTCCTGCCTCTACTCAAACTGCTCCCCTTCCCCACTTCACCCTCCATTCTCTATCCTCCACCCATCTGGTTTAATGAATTCACACACCACCTCAGACACCTCCCACACCTCAAGCCTAAAGGTCCCAAGAACCGACCCCTAGGCTGCCACCTGTGATCTCAACTGTTTCTACTTTCTCCTCTCCCAACTCACTTGCCTACCATATGTGACAACTCTGTCTGAAAGTCTAATGCTGTACCTGTTCAAGGTAGCTGACCCCAGATACTGAGCAGATAAACATGCCTCCCTCCCAGCAAACACAAAGCTGCATTGTAAACCACCACTGCTTCCGCCTGCATCTTCTCTCTTCTTCCGAGCACACATTTACTGCGTGCTCGGGATCATGACTTGGTCTAACATAATAATATAAACACTAACGAGATTCATAACATACCTACTGCCTGTTTACAGTGCACCTTGCAATGCACTGGTCCATATGGAAGTATACAAAAGTACACAGCCCCATGTATGCAGAGCCATGCAAAGGGATATTGTTAACCGAAAAAAAAAGCTGATTTCAAAATATGTATAATAGGGTCACATAATTTATAAATCATAATATATATTTGTAGTACACACAGGAAAATTGTGGAAGAACATATTCTGAATCATCAGTGGTAATGGCAGGGAAGACGGCCTTACAGAGAACCTTTCCTTTGGATGCTATAAATTCTCTAAAGCTCAATTTTTAACTTATGAACAGGCATTATTGTATAAGGAGGGAAGTTTTTTAAGTAAATTTTAAAAGAGCAAGACAAAATTTTCAACTCTCAGGAAGCTTCCAATCTGGCTGCTACAGTAAAAGTTCACACACATGAAATCAAAGTGAACGAGATATCGTAAAAAAATCCAATTACTGGCTTCTTCCAAGACAAGGGCAATGTGTCCATCTCGGGCAGTGCATTCCGATGGAAATGGAAGGAGGGCTCTGCTGGCCTCAGTTTTCAGAAGCTGCACAGGCAAGAGAGGGGTTTGCCATGGCGACGGATGCAGAAGGGCAGGGATGAATGGCCAGCTGGGAATGAGGGACTCCCTGGCCACTCTCAGCCTTAGTTTCCCAGTTTCGGAAGCAGTAACGGAATCATTTGCCCTCCTGATAGGTCAATCATCTGCAATGTACGTGAAGTCACTTATAATCTCAACCAAGCCAAAAGGAAGACCTCAAATATATCTTTTTAAAAGGACTTATTTTGAAACAACTGTAGACATAACAGAAGAAATGTAAACGTAGTTTAAGAGTTGCCCTATCCCCTTCACCCACAGCGTCCCAACCTTAGGATCTCACATAACCACAATATAGGCTTACCAAACTAAGAACTGAACGTGAGGGGAGGTCGGGATGGCTCAGCAGGTTCAGCGCTCATCTTGCAGCCCCAGGGTCCAAGGACTGAATCCCGGCCTGACCCCTTGAAGCCCCGTATGCTGAATGAACTGGGGTGTGCTCCCAGTTCAGGTCTTGCTGGGGTGAGCTTCCCATGGGGAGGCCCCAGGTTTGGTTCCTGCTCTGGGTGTGCCTCCCATGTAGGAGGCCCCCAGCTCAAAGAGGGGCACACCTCCCATGAAGGCCCACCCAGCCTGATTACTGCCCTGCACAGACCCACGTCCACCTGTGGAGTGAAACTGTATCGAAAACTAATGATGTACAACTACCGCAACTGCTCTGGGCCCTCCCCCTTTTCTCTGTCTCTCTCAAAAACAATTTTAAAAATCTTATAAATAAATAAATAAAAATGAACATGGATTTAATATTATTAACTAAACGACAGACTTTCTTTTTTTGGATTTTACCAGTTTTCCCACTGCTACCCTTTCTCTGCTCTGGGAGCCAATCTAGGACACCAATTGCCTTTAAAATAACTAGTTTTTAAACAAGCAAACGTTTCATTATTATTTTTTCTCCTTTGGTAAGACAATATCCTGGCACTCGGGACAAAGACTTAGTCCTCCTCACCATCAAAAAGAGCAAGCTTTGACACAATCTGCTGGTCTCCAAAAGGAACAGAGTTTGATCTACAGTGAGATAAAAACCCAGACAATAACCAAACCTCTTAACCCTCCAGAAGCAGCCACAACCCTGCCCTCTCTCCACAGCAACTAACTGGTATTTAGAAGTAATTTATGTTAATTGCAATCGGGCATATATAAACATTACAAAGCAAGCTGGCTTCAGACCAAAAGGCTCAAGAGGAGCCTAACAAAAAATTAATTTTGTAAAAGACCTATTTTTTTATTCCAACTTGTTTTTAAATATATGTTCTGAGTCACACACCATTAACCATCTCAATTTATTAATAATCTCAGGGCAACCAGCTATCTCAGATCATGCAAAGATGAAATCTTGCATAAAAAAAGAAAATGAAATGTCGACACACAAACATTAAGCAGGCAGTCAGCTGTGATGACCACAGAGGATTATTATTTTATTTTTTAAACCAGAATTTGTAGTAGGGCAACAAGACGAAGGTTACAAGAACAGGTAACTCAAACTTCTTAAAAGAAATTTTTGTCCTCTGAGTTTGAGATTATTCTGGAATCCACCCATTCAAAGAAAAATTCTTTGGAATTCCATCCTCCTCTCCCTGTAACAAAGGTTCATGATGGGAAAAGAGAAGGTCCCCATAGTCCCAAACAGCCTTCTTTTAGCTGAGGAAATGACGGTGCTGGTTTGGCATTTTAAAGCAAGAACAAATACTTTAGCTATAAAATCCACTTTGTAGATTGAATTAGCAAGACAGCTGCTTATACAGAAACCCTTTCCTCTCTCCCTCCAAGTCCCTCAGTGATTCATATCAGTAATAAAACACTGGCTAGAACAAAGAAAACTAGAATTTTTGAATAAGAAAAGGCATGGACGGCACACCCTGCCATTTTACTACCAACTTAGCCCATTTCTTTGAATGATGCTTCTCAATGTACCTCACTTGTAAAAGAAAGAAAAAGAAAACCCTCTCCCCAAAGCAGACCAACTCCCTGTGGCCCAGCCAGAAGCGAAGCTCTTATTTGTGTGTAAAGCGCTCAGTGGGTGTGACACACAGTTTGAAGCTCTTATTTGTGTAAAGCGCTCAGTGGGTGTGACACAGTCGTCTTTGATATGCCCTAGGCTTTGAAGTTTGCTCTCTGTAGCTCTGGAACCTGGATGACTCACTAGCACCCTTCTCCCCCCTCCTCTCCACCTGTGAGTCCTCCTCCCAAGCCAGCAGGGCCGCAGGACCCCAGATGAATTCCCCTGAGTGATGGAGGCTTGAGGAGAGGAGGAGGGACAGGAAGACACATCATGGGGAACAACCCCTCCACCACCCCCAGAGCGGTGTTAGTCCTGAAGGGGGAGCACTTTCTCTACCTCAGTTCTCTCTGCTTACATGTCAAGGCCCAAATCCACCCTCACTTCCTCTGTGAAGCCAACAGTGACTGCCCCTTGGCAGTCTTGTAACACCCTGAACGTCCTGCACCTGCTGATTCAGTACCTACACCTGTTGATTACCTGTCTTCCCACACTGCAAAGGAGGCCCCTTCCTCATCGCTGTAACCCCAGCACCACGCCCTGCACCCAGCCCAGAGCAGGGAATCAACACAACTCAACTACCCCGAGAAACCACATTAATAAATGCTAATTACCACTAGCTGCATGAATAATGAATGAAGAAATGAATTAACAAATGTCTCCATGTTAGCCAAGTCCTTTGGGGGCACAAAGAAGGGATCAACTGACTTGTGGCTGTGGCAGTGGGATGGGCCAAAGACGAGAAGACTCGTCGCAAAGGGGTGTGCGAGAGGCAGGGGAGGCGGAGGGACCAGCATGCCTGCCACCCTGGCTGGCAGTGCCCTGAGAGTCGACCCGTCAAGCTCACTTCTGCACCTTCCCCACAGCAGAAAAGTCCTGGAGCTGGTCTTTGTGTGGCACACTCAGCAATGTCAGCAGGATGTCCACCTTCTCCCACAAAGCCCACCCTGGCAGGGTCACGCCTTGATGTGCTCATCTGCCACAACCCCCTGTACCCGCCAGTAAAACTCAAAAGCCAGATGCTCAAACAGCACCCAGCTGGAGCAAACAAGCAGGCAAGATTTATGATAAAGGAGGCACCAATCTCCTCCCACTGGCTGGAATAAAAAGGTCCCACGAATATTCAATTTGCTGGATGCTCCCAATTCTAGGATTCATTCTACCTGTGGAAAAAGAGCCAGGCTCAGGAAGCCTCCGTTGGGGGTCATCGGCAGGGCCCCCTCTATGCCCCCAAGCCTGCCCCACTTGGGGAAAAGCAGAACCACAGAAACAGGCAAACACTTGAGCGTGACACAGGAACTTTTTTCAGTTTCCCTGCACAAGCCTCAGAAAAAGTAAACACGCACTGTCTATCCATCTATGACATCTAACATCCTGTGTTTCTTTTAAAAAAAATAATAGAAGCACCCATTATATAGTCAGAGGATGTGCTACATATCCAGGGGGAAAAATAATGATTAGATACTTGAGCCTCCTCTAATTCTGCAAATAATCAAATAATGGCAAGGTACAGCCGAACATGGCCCTGGCTCCAGGAGGCAGAGACAGAAGGAAGGGCTCCACCTGTGGGCTCTGTGGCCTCAACCCCACAGCACCCGACCCTGGGTCCCGGAGCCGAATGTACTCCGCATGGACCTCCTGGTGGTTCCTGCACTCCAAGCCTAAAGCCATACATTTCATGTTGCAGACCTTCCCACAGCAGGGTCTGGGCCCTCCTCCCCAGCCTCACCTGTGGCCCTGGCTCTGAAGCCCAGGAGTGGCTCTCAATTCCGCTGACCAAAGAGAGACTTTTTTTTTTTTTTTGGTAACTTTGTGCAGCCTAAGCAGTCAACTGTTCAAACGTCCTCAGTGTTGCCATAAAGCCGCCTACAGAGAAAGCAAAATCTTATTTTTTTGGTTCACATGATCTGTTTATTACTTAAAAAGATCTTATTCTGAAACCTTATTCTCTCTACTCGACTTTGCTCATTCCAGCAGTCAAGGTTTTTGTACAGTGGGTTTTCTGAAAGTGAGGCGCACCTGACAGGGAGCATCCATTTCTCGGCATGTGGAGGTACAGTGGCAGGTCCTTCCAATCCCTAAAATCTGAAGCCCCTAAGGCAATTCACAGAAAGGCTGTGGCAATGCCCCCATCCTTTATGGCCTCATACCCCACTCCTTCTCCCACATTGTTCACAGAATAACCCACTCGCTCCCAAGGGAACCTTGGCTACCTCTCCAGGGGACACCAGGCCTGCAAGCTCAGCACACCTCGGGGACACCCCCCACCTCTGTTTCCAACAAGCACCACGAGGCTCTTAGACCAGTAGTGGCTCAGCAGCGGTTCACCCTCTCTTCTGTTACTCTCCCCACAACTCTACCCCCAGGAGTCACCAGGAGACCCCAGGTCCAGGCATAGGGGGAATTCCAACTCATCCCACCTTTGTGTTCCCACTGGGCGCCTGCTCTCGTCCCGGCCCCACGCCTGAGCTAGCTCGTCTCCCTCAATCCAAGCCCCACGATGCTGCCAAGAATTCTTTCTCGATAGCAATGTTCTCCTGCCCGGGCTCACAAGCCTCCAGGGCTGTGGGCTGCCTCTTGGAGCAGGCTCTCTCTCCTGATCTGAAATGCAAAATTCATCCTGTTCTTGTCCCCAAACCACCAGTTCAGCCTCCTCAACACCCAACCCCAACCCCATCTCCAGCCGCCTTCCACCAGGGCTGTTCTGCACCCACAGTGCCACCGGGAGGCCTTCCCAGCCCTCAATCCAGTCTCTACAAGGGGAACAGACCTCCTCCCTTATTTCCCCTCCCAGCATCCCCCACACTCTCTCTCGGCCACCGGGCACTTACACCGGCCTCGCCCCCTGGCCCGCTTCAGGATGGGGGCCATTTTGCTTTTTATTTGTATCCTTGTCTCCCCATTGCCAGCGCAGGGCCCAGCCCAGTGAACTTACTTCCTGAACCAACCCCGTGTTGCCAGGCCCGTCAGTAGGCACAGGATGCTAACGAGGCCAGGTCAGGGGGTCCATCCCTCTCAGCTCCCTCGCCCTTCACTCGGAAAAAGCCTGTTTCACAGGCAGCCACCTGGCTGACAGGCACCCAGAGAGGTGAGGCCACAGTCGTAGGCCACTCGACACAGCCCAGGCCTGGCACAGGACCCACATTTCCAGCGTGCGCCCTGCTGAGAACGGGTCAGCCATGTCATCACCACACACAAGAGAAAACAGCACAGTCACTCCATCTTCCAACATGCCTGAACGGTCCTAAGCAGCATGTTTAGCTGTTATTTCAATAAGCCTTATTAAGACCCAATTTTCTTGGGTCTTCTTTCAGATTCTGCAGCATTAAAAGCCTCACTGCTTAATTACATTAGGAGCACCTGTATATATTATGTGCAATAAATCAACTTTAATTTACCACCACACAAGGCTATTCATCTTCTCCGGGTTATTTATTGCTCAGGATTATTGGTGCTGAATTGTATCCTCTCCGCTGTAAGAAGGAACAGTTGGGGTAAGAAAAGCTGAAACGCTCCAGGACGCTGATCACACATGTACACAGCAAAAAAGAAAGAAAAGGAAACATATAAGCGAAGCTTGGCAATCTGTTCCTTGCTATTTTCCTAAAACACTCCCCAAACAGTGTGATGTTTGTTTTTGCACGCACGCACACATACCAGTTACCCACTGAAATGACACAACCTGCAAAACAGGCCCCCGGCTCTCACCTGCAACGTGAGGGCCAGGCGTGGGACACTGGCAGAGCCAGGTACAGGGGCGCTGTGCAGGCCAGAGCAGACAATGCTTCCCCCTGGTGCTGGTGCCACCCTGAGCTCAGGACAGCGCAGGCAGGACCGTACCCACGGCAGGGACCCAGCCTGGGCCCGAATCAGGCACCCTGGAGCGGACAGAACTGTTTCCAGATAATCCAAGGTAGGGAAGGACATGGCCATGACATTGGGAAGCTTTATTTCTCGAGAATCTGATTTCGTGTTGCCACCGAGGAGTCACAGCGTTCTCTATAGACGCCTGCATCGGCACCACCTGGGACATGAACAACACAGATTCCTGGGCCCCGTGACTGACACTCCAATTCCAGCACGTCCAGGGAGGAGCACATGACTTCTGTGCACAGTGAACTGTGAGAACCACTGTCACAAGGCCCAGGGGCAAGGTTAATGATCCAGTCCAGAATAACGACTAACAAAGTCACAGCGTGACTTCCTGACTCCCTGCTACACTCCACACACAGCTCTTTACTTGCATTAAAGCCTCACACCGCCCCCAAGTAGCTCCTCTTAACTCTCATCCCTACTTTAGAGATGTAGAAACTGAGGCACAGAGCGATTAGGTAACTTGCCCAGAGTCTCCTTTTTATACCTGGCCTGGCAGTCTGGTCCCTGCGTCTGCGTTCTCAGCCACTAGGCTATACTGCCTCTCCAAGCCCAGACTTCCACACCTGCCCCAAATGGACAACAGGTGTCTCTTTCTTTCTAAATAAAAGGGAGACAAAAGTCACCAAGACATCACAGGCCCCACTTCCAGCCCATAAAGTCATCTGGTTCCCCCAAAGTTCAACATCGAAAGCTAATGCTTGGCTCATTTGCAGCCCCAGGGTCCGAGGATTGAGTCCCAGCCCGGGTCCATGTGGACCCATATGCTGAACTGGGGTGTACTCATATGTGGGAGGCCCCCTTCCAGGCCCCAGCTCGCAGGGACTTGCCTCCCATGCGGGAGGCCCCCGGCCCGGCTCCCGCCCTGCATGGCCCCCCCACCCACCTGTGTGGAATGAAACCAAGTCAAAAAACTGGTGATATACAACTATGGAGACTGCTCTGGGCCCTTCCCCTTCTCTCTGTCTCTCTGTCTCTGTCAAAAACAATAAAATAAATCTCTAAAGCGACTGCTTGGCAACGTACTGGCAACACCCAGGTCTTGTCCCTGAGCTCCCCACCCATCGGTTAGCAAACTTCTCAAACTCACTTGCTCACGGTGAGCTAGAAAACAGGATCGCACTGTGCTGCGCCGACGGGCTGCCGTCCTCCCATGTCGGCGCCGAAACACTGGAAACGAAGCTCACATCCCTCAGCATTTCCAGCCCAACTCCTCCTCACCCAGGGCGCTGTGAGACTTTATGGCACACAACTGACTTTTTTACAAGCACAGCGGCAACATCCAACCTCCATTCGACAATCTGCCTTTAATCAGAGCCTAGGAAAAGCCAGCGCCAACCGATCTCACCAGACGACCCTTCAAGGCCCGTCTTACAGACCGCAGAGAAGGGTCACAGGGAAGACGAACAGCAGAGTCCTGGGAAGCAACACTGTCTTTTAATGAATTCATTTGGTGGAAGCAACACTGTCTTTTAATGAATTCATTTCAAATAAAAGTGCATTTTGCGCACAGAGAGGAGCCCGTTCCTCTGAGTGACCAAGTCACACATGTGGAGGATGAGTGGACAGAGCCAACTCGTGAGCATGTCATCAAAGTCCTAGAGCCCAAAACACAGGACCGCTGAGGGCCCAAGCACAAAGTCCCTCGGCAAAAGGAGCTCCCAACCGTGACAGCTCCACAGGGCTGCCGGGGAAGCATCGGACTCCCGCCCTTCCCCTGGACCAGAGAAGACTGTCAAGGGCCACAGCCAAGGGGCTTCTCGGGGTGCCTCCCCATGACCATTTCACTCTCCACGTTCCCACCCATGCAGAGCTAAGAGCACATGCAAACCTTCCCATCTTCCTGTACAGAAGCCACCTGGGAGGCCAGGCCCGTGATTCTCAACCAGGGGCAACTGAGCAATGTCTGGGGACATTTTTAGGTGTCACCATTGGGGATGGGATGCCACTGGCATCTAGTGGTAGAGGCCACAGATGCTGTTAAGCCTCTTATAATATGTAAAGTGCACCTCCCCCGCACCCTCACATCCCCACCCCCCACCCCCACCCTGCCATCCCAGCAACAGAGGATTACCGGCTCCAAATGTCCACGGTGCCAACCGCGGGCTAGCGCACCGACAGCAAGCCACATTCAGCACGTCATCTCCCGCAGCCTCCACGCCTATCACTGCACTCCCCCACCAGCCCACGGAGCCAGAATGAGAGCCCTGACTGGAGCGATCTATAATCTGGAAGCAGAGGGCCAGCCTGAGCCGACAACCAAGGATCTGCACTGATCAGAGCAAACTTCCCTGGGTCTCTCAGGCAGAGTCCAGAGAAAAGGAGAAGGACCCACAAGAAGTCGGGACTCTCTCCAATGGACTGGGAGGTGAACCCCAATTCAGCAAGCCCCTCGGGGATGCAAAGTGGGTAGATTCTGCAGAGAAGGGAGGAGGGCACAGCGGACCTTCCAAGGTATGGAAGCCCAAACAGCACCCTGCGCCCCCTTGGTCCCACTCCACAAAATGAATGAACTGGTGCAAGGTGTGGACTCCACAACCTCCTCTCTATCCCAACAGCAGCAGCTGAATCCAGGCTAGCTGAACAATCAGGGCTGAGTAAGCACCTACTGGATACCAGGCACTGTGCCAGGTGCTCTAGAGAATGTGTAGCTGTTCCCACAGCCACCAGGCAGGTCTTATCATCCTCATCTTACAGATGACGCACATGAGGTTCAGAGAGGTTATATAACTTGGCCAGGTCACACAGCTAGGAGTCAATCCCAGAACCAGCCCTATCTGCCATACCACATGTCCTGTCTTCTCCCAAACATCCCACTACAGAGGGATGGAGGAAGCCCCAAATCTACCCCGGCTCCTCCTGGTACCGCGCTGGGCCGGCTCTCCCACATCCTCCCTACTGCTGTTTGCAGAAGGTGGTCTGTCTTGCCTGCAGGGTCCCTTTAGGAAGGAAAATGCCCCAGCACGATTGTATCCCTTTCACACACAGCACTGGCAGCAGGTGTTCTCTGACCTGTTACAGAGTGAGCACAAGACTCTGGTTCCCCTCACAACCTGATGAAGCCTACATCCCGCCTCTCCCTCTAGGCAGGGCCTGCGGGCGGAACCCACTGACTGCTTATAACTTACAAAAGTGGGGCTAGGAGCTCAGGCTGGCCGTGTGTGTAATGGTGAAAATTTAAATGAGGTGGGGACAGGGCTTTCCCAGTTACCAGCAGAAAGGCCAAGAAGCACCAAACTAAAGCCCCAACGCCCACCTGTGTTTGGACACCCAAAGCATAGCAAAACATCAAACGCAAAACACAAACCCACAGCTACAGCAGAGAAGCGTGCAGCCGAGTCCTGGGAGAATCCACATCAAGACCCTGGGTCTAGGGAGCCTGGTCAGGACTGAGACCTGGGTCTGAGGAACTAGGGCAGGTCTGGACTGTATACGTTCACAATCCTCCATCTGAAAACTGTCCCTGTCCTCGCTGTACCCAACCCCTCAGCCCGGCCTGGAAGGATCTGTGGGAGGGATGGCAGGCCAACCAGTCACATGGTACCAATCACAGGTCCCTCGAGGCCTCCACACTCACCTGCCTCTAAGCCATGCAGGGTGGTCCCGCAAGGCTGTGCGGGCACCAAGGGGCACCGCTTTGTGCTTCCTCTTCTCTGGGCTGCCGTGTTCCCCACACTAACATTCCAAGGAGGCATTCTTGGGCTCCTTGTGAGGCCCTAGGGAAGGGCCTTCTTATGAAGAGTTGGCCAAAAACGAGAAAGGAGCTTTTAGAGACTTATTTACAGAGTACTACAGAGACCATGAATATGGAGTGAAGAGTTTGTTGTTGTTTTGGGTTTTTTTGTTGGGGTTTTTTTTAACTTCCCAATGCCAAGAGAAATGTTGCCTCAAAATCTCTGTGCTGTTGCTCTCCGGGCAGCCCACTCTTGGCCTCTGCTTTGTTCCTGGGGCTGCTCAGTTCCCTGGGCATTGCATTCTAACCTGCAGGGCCCTCCGCTTCAAAATAAGCCAAACCTCACCTTGGCATTTTAATGAGAGGCTACTGGCTTCTCCTCCCAACACTGCCTGCACTGTGCTAGAACACACCTTTCCTAACTGTTTGCTCACTAAAAGAAACAAGGGGAGGGGAGGTTTACTGGGAGGTCATTTTGCCTTAGGAAAGGAAGAAATTAAGTTGAGGCCCACACGGTTGGCTGGGGAACACGCTCTCCATCAGACAAGCGACCTTGGGAAAGGTCACTGGCAACCCCTTGTTTATGGAGCCCGGATCCCAGGGGCATGGTCACCTCTGAGGAAGCACACTAGCAACAGTGGCATGCCGAGCTCTTTTATTGGGGACCTCTTAACCACTCCAGAAATCCATCCAATTCCTTGCAGAATAGCAGAAAACAAAAGCTCTCTCAGCAGGAGGGGGAAGCCAGGACTTGATTATGAGCAATTAGTGAATCAATGATTCTCGGAGACACTGATGTAGGCCAGCAGTCCTTATTAGCGACCCTCAAAGAAAACAGAAGGGCACACAGCTTTGGGGGGTGGGGGGAGAATCACCAGGAAGTACCTTCAAAGTTTTCTCCCTCAAACACTTAAAATCTGTGCTCAATCTAAAAACAAAACAAACAAACAAACAAAAGCTCTCTTTTTAAGCTGTTTCCTTAATGCCAAAAAACAAATGAAAGGAAGCCGGGATAGATGGCTCGGCAGGTTAAAGCACTCCCCTTGCAGCCCCAGGGACCAGGATCCAACTAGGTTGAGCCTCCCATGCAGGAGGCCCCCAGTTCGGTTCCCACCCCGCACAGCCCCACATCCACCTGTGTGGAATGAAACTATGTCAAAACTAATGAGGTGCAACTAAGGAGACTGCTCTGGACCCTCCCCACTTCACTCTTTCAAACAATAAATCCTTTTTTCAAAATCCAGAAAATGAGCAAAGAGTTGGTATCAGTCAAAAGAAAAGAGAAAGAAAGAAAAGAGAGAAGGGAGGGTGGGAAAGCTAGCTGGCTCTCTGGACCGCATGACCCTTTTCTTGCCCTCATTGGTAAGGCAGGAAGAGAGGACAGATTGGGTCCCCACTCCCAGTGCTTCCACGTGGGATGAAAAGGGATTGATCCACGTGACAAAAAGCATTCTTTCAGTATTTTATTCTTTTTTTTTTTTAAAGATTTATTTATTGTTTTTGACAGAGAGAGAGATACAGTCAGAGACAGAGAGAAGGGGGAGGGCCCAGAACAGTCTCCACAGTTGCACATCACTGGTTTTTCCACATAGTTTCATTCCACAGGTGGGCAGGGCTGCACAGGGCAGGAACTGGGCTGGGGTCTCGCCCGGTGAGAACTGAACTGGGGGCACTCCCCAGTTCAGCATATGGGTCCGCATGGGCCGGGGCCGGGATTCGATCCTCAGTCCCCGGGGCTGCAAAGTGAGCACTCAACCCACTGAGCCATCCTGGCTTCCCCGGTATTTTATTCTTAATGTAACCCCTCATTCACCCAAACACCTGTTCAGGAAAGCAGAAAGATATGACATAAATACTAGGAGCCTTGCTGCCTGATGAGCAATGAGCAAAGAAAACATTTCTAAAAATATAATGATGCGTGCTGGGAAAATAGAGTTCCATCTACACAGATATTCTCAGGAATCCCCCTTTGGGGCGATGATACTATAACTTGATTTTAAACGTTCAGTTCTATACCACAGAAATCAAAACAACTAAGAACGCAAGCTTCCCAGAACCAACTGTGGGTGCCCAGGTCTCCCACAAGTGGCTCTACTTGAATGCAGCTAACAGCACACAGCTGTGCATACACCGCACCCCCCCCCCCCCCCCCCCCCCCCCCCCCCCCCCCCCCCCCCCCCCCCCCCCCCCCCCCCCCCGTCCTGAAAGTGTCATACCCACCCCCCAGTGTTCTTTTTTGCTTCTGATTTTCAAGCATCAGGAGAAGCACTGAAAGAATGTGGGCTAACATGAAGATGTGGACATGCAAACTGGCTCCCTAAACAGAGCCTCTTGTCTATGTCCACTGCAAACTTCTTTATTTTTTTGTCACTTTGGTTTTAGCCTATTTGCTAATCTATTTACTCTGAGCAGTTGAAAGAAGACAGCAAAACCAAACCAAAGGCTTTCTTTCCTAGCACTGGAAAAAAACGGTATCCTTGAACTCCAACAACTCCCCCTCCCTTGGTACTGGCATCCCCCGAAGGTCTTTTGCTCCCTAACCTTGAACATACTATGTTCAAGGCCCTCCAGCAACCCTCTGTGCTTGGCTCCCACAACCAATGGTGAGGAATCCATGTCTGAAAAGGCGAATCCCCGCTAAGCTACAAAGCAAGTTTTTAAAAGTTGGAAAGAAGAAACTTCTGGGGCACTGAAGCTAATCTCGGCACAGAAAACTCCTTTTTCTCTTCTGAGGCTTTTAGAAAAGGGAGGTGGTTAAGGCAAAAACAGACCCAAGAACTAATCACTGCTCAGCTTGGGAGCTTCAATAAATTACCACCTCACCTCCAGAGGCAAAAAAAAAAAAAAAAAAAAAAAGGGCAGTTTTAAGTCTAGCTGACTGAAATGCAGGAGAATGCCATCTTAACTCCTTTTCCCCCATCCCCAGGGCAGATGCCACGAAGCATGGCTCAGGCCTCCCCTGGTGGGGGAAGAAGATGCCATCAATGAGCTCCTTCTCATCTCTATGGTGACCAAAAAGAAATAAAGAAAAAAATTTAAAAAACTACCTATGCTAAGATAAACAGGAATCCATCCTGAACCTAAAAACTTTCTTCTCAACTGTCTTTTGCAATATTTTGCTTAAATGCTTTCTTAAAAAGTCAGGGTCAGTGTTTTATGTCATTATAGTCAAACCACATCTCCTCCTCCTTCCAGCCTTACCCCCAATCATTAAAAAAAAAAATCCAGGTTTCAAAGCCATCTTTGGCTGCACAGCTATAGGCAACAAACTCGTCAAGAGAAAGGCACACATCCACACCCCTAAAATACATAGAGCACACGGGTTTATTTTTTGTTTGGAGTGCGAGACACATGAGTGTGAGTCCTGGGCCAGCAGCCGAACCGCAAACATTGAGGGCGCAGGAGACAGACACAGGCGTGAGCCTTCAGGACAGCCGAAACGAGGCCACCTGGGACTCTCCACAGCCAGGCATCACCAGGACAACCACACAGGGTGGACAGTCAGGGTGGCCAACTGGGCACTTTCGTTAAAAAAGAGGAAAAAAATGCGACAAGGGTGAAAAGGAACCCGTACGCAGAACTCGCTCACCACTGCGGGCCCCTCTTCAGAAGTGAAAAGGAAAATAAATCTTGGGCTGTGCTGATCCAGAGCAATGAGCAATGGGCTTCCCTGTTGAGCGCCTCCCCGTACACACTTTAATGCCTGAAGTTGGCTATTTTTGTTGGCACCACCTCCCTGTAAAGACTGTTTGCAAATACAGAGCAATCGATATCTCCTAACTCAGGGGTCTCCTGAATAGAAACACAGTCCTGCTGGGCACAATGTGAAAGCTCCCTGTGTGTCTCCACCAGCCCGCCACTGCCCCTGGGAGCCCCGGACTCTGGGGAAGCAACTTCCAGGACAGTCGCATGTGTCCGCCACCTTTGCAAACATCCGTCACCAATTTTGCTAACTCGGGAGCCAGATCTTCTCTTTCCACGCGTTCTTAGGGCCCAGATTGAGTTTTGGTGGTGTTGTCATTGTTGAGCTTCAGGATTTTTAAATTTATTTATTTAGGTTTGGGAAATCTAGAAGAGCCTATTTCTTTCCTCTCTTTCTCTCTTCCCCTCTTCCTTTTGTATCTAACTCTATTTTCACATCTCTTTCAGGGGCTTAAGGCTTGGCATCCATCTCAAACACATCTATAATGGAGTGAGAGCCAAAATCTGCTTCTGATGATCACAGACAAACCAAGCCCCCTGAAGCTGGGCAGTGGGAAGGGACAGAAAAAGAGATGATGCGCTCTTGAGAGGGTCAGGGCCAGAAACTGACTTCCGGGTTCTGCCCACAGAGGAGGCACCTCAGAACCCCGGCCTGGGCCTCTGCTTCTGAACCCCCACTCACCTGGGGGAGTTTACGGGTGGAGACGCCACACCTAGTGGAGAAGTGCTTTTTAGACATCCTGGAGAGTTTGCAAGGAGAGGCGAGGGCACCCAAGCTCCCCCCCACCGCCAAAAAAAAAAAGGCATGCTCCCCCACCCTGCACAGAGAGCACAGCTGCAGTAAGATGAAAAACATTTTATTGTTTAAAGACTAACAGAGGGTTGCTGGACATGGGCAATTTAAAATTAAAAACAACTCCCCTCACAGCCGTTTGCAGTTAAAGGTGAACACGTTGTTTTGAAAACAAACTCATCTCCGCCAGAAGGGCTGCTGCCTTCCACTGCCGACCCAGGTGCCTCCTAATTATGAGGACTTTAATAGCTGGCCACCCAGCTGCCCGGTACAGCAAGCCTCTTCCATAGCCATTTTCCTGGGGGGAAAAGTCTTGTCCTCCCTAGGTCCACAGAACACAGAGTAAATGATTCAGAGGTGAGTAATTTCTTGTCGCTGAGGTAAGAGACTCAATTGTAAAACCTTCAGAAGGCTTCTGAAGGACCATCTACCTACTGTGACGACATACACAAAACGAAAAGACCAGCGAAGACATTTCCCCTCCTCCCACCCCTACAAAAAACAAGAGAGGAAGCAGGGAAATGGAGGGAGACGCGTTCATAAAAAACCGATTTTGAGACGTGGACGCTCATCTGACAGAAAGCAACATCCTCCGATCCTGAAAGGCAAGCGGGCCACACACACGCTCCTTTATCACCTCACCAGAACTGCGGCTCAGGAAGCCAGCACTAATTTTAGTAGCAGATTTATTATGCATCAGGGGGCAGGAGGAATTCTTCAGGCCTGTTCCTCGTCTCCGGGCAGAACGCAACTGCCTTCAGGATGGCCCTGCAGAGCAGCAGCAACACTAACACATAGAAAGTTCCAGACTCCTGATATCCGGCAGTCACTGGAACACAGAGGACTGGCTCCCCAGGCTGCTTTCCAGTCCTATCAAAGTCCTTTCTGGGCGTTTCTAAGAGCTCCCTCTGACTATAAGACCACAACACACCTTGCACTTTGTGTGTGAAACAAACCCGACACGGAGCCCCAAAGTGACAAAGCAAGCAACACCAACATAGTCTGAAATTGAGCCCAGGAATGGCAACTTCCGGTCTCCCTGCTTTGATCTCAAAGGACGGAGCGCCAGAGAAGTCCAAGCAGGGACAACTTGTAAGTGTTGATGTTCTTTCTCAGCCAGCCACTTTAACCTAGCTCCACGAACACCCCAACTAAAGACACGCTTCCAGACTGTTTGAGCTCCGTGGGGCTTCTGCAGCCCCGGTGCTGGGCTTCCTTTGGTCTGCTCCTGGCCCTGGTTTCTCTCGGAGTTATCCCATGGAGCAGGTCTGTCACTGGGTAGGTTTGGCCGTTGTCAGCCAGCCTGACTGCTTTCCTCTAGAAGGTCCTTTTCATACAAAAGGCCTCAGTGAGGCACAGTGAGCTCACCTTTGATTTGCTCACCTCTCACATGTGAAAGCGGCTAGAGGCCTCTGCTGAGCGTGACAGCACTTGGTGGCAAAAGGCTGAAATGCAGCCTCTTGGGAAACAAGGCTTTTTAAAGCACCCTCCAGAAGGTGGGAGCCTAGCATGGGTTCTGCTCGAAGGAAGAGCTAAATGGAGTGGGCTGGAACGGAATCGGCCTCCAAGATCCCAGCCTCGCAGGGTGAGCAGCAGTGCGGATGTGCAGGAAGGGACAGGGCTGGAAACTCAGGGGAACGTTTGGATCACAAAGATAGGAACAAGTTACTCAGTAAGGTTTTCAGCCTTTCGCGTTCGGTGAGGAAGGATTATTATCAACGCCAGACAAAAGGGAGAGAGAGGCCCAGCTCGGCTCAGAACTGGCGGCGGTGGCCTCGCAGGTAGCCAGAGTCAGTATGCCTCGTTCCGTGCTCTCCACCCAAGATCCGCTCTTCACAGGCAAGTGTGACCTTCAGCCCTCCGGGTGGACTGGACAGGCACCCCCCCAGGCCACAAAGCAAAAAGCCGCACCGCGTGTTCCCGTGGGATGAATACACACAGACTAGCGAACCCCGGGCCCCAGGGGGCCCCCACACACTCCTGTGATATTGCCAGGCCCACTTCTGGGAGGATATCACACCACAGTCTCCTGGCCCCGGCTCACCAGGCCACACATGGGGACAAGACGGTGTGGGCACCTCCCCATGGGTCCCTGGGCTGCACAGAACCCATCCAAGGTCCCCTGGCATACAAAGTGCTCTCCTCAACACCCTGAAACTCATTAACGGCTCCCCGTGGCCTAGAGCTCTGGTCACCAAAGTAGGGTTTAGGGGGGAAAAGACTAGACCTTTTATTTGTATCCAGTTTTTTTTCTTCGTCCATTTTTATTTTTAATTGCCTATGACTTCTGAAGCAGAATATTTTAGCACAGAAATAGTTATATGTCACTTACAAATACACATACAAGTACACACTTAAAAAAGCAATCTACCCATTGGGGTACGGGTAATCACCAAGAATGTGCTGATTTCCAGCCAAAGGGTTAAATTCAAACTCCTTAGCCAGGCTCATCCCAAAGTGGGGGCTGGGGGCTCTCTCCACACGTAAGAGGAGCCAAACTCCTGCCCTTTAACACCTCTCAGCTCACCAAATCAGCAACCTGTGGCTCCCTGACAAGCCCCTCAAAGCTGCCCACTGGTCTCCACCTCCACCCCCAAGCACACAGCCACACCACCATCTTACCTCCTCTCCCCTACACCACTTACCGATCCCCCCACATGTGCCGGGGGTTCCCACAAGCGGTTTACCACCCAGACGGCCAGAGCGATCTATCCAAGACGCACAACTGGTCATCTCCCATCCTTTCTTAAACCCTGAAGTGGGATCCTCAACCCTCTCAGGACAGGATAAACACACTTCTCTCCCCCTCCCCTCTGCCCTCTGTATTCTGGCATGCAGATCCGGCCTTCCCCCAAGTTCACACCTCAAGCTCAGCCTCAAAGCACTTGTCCAGGAGGCCTCCCCAAACGCTCCAGGAGACCTGGTTTCCCCAGTACATGCCCTGAGACACCCTACATGTTTCTGTAGCAGTTGTGGTATTTGTTCTCCATTAACGGGCCCCGTAATAAGTCATTGGATGAGTATGTCTCCTTCCCAGTGTAAACCCAGGGACTACGCCGTCCTCACTCCCCAGCTCTGGGCCTGACATGTGCTGTATACTGAGCCAATCTCTCGCCCTGCCCTGCTCAGAGCGGCACACTCCAGCCCACAGCAATAGTACACAGGCTGCCTAATTGCTCCCGCAGTTTTTTGACGTGAAGGAACTCTTCTCTCAAGACTCAGCCTGCTCTGCCCGCTCCCTCCTCTGCGTCCCCTGGGCACGGTACAGGCAAGCATGGCCCCGCCCCACACTCGCTCATCCCCACCTCCCTGACCGCAGGAGCCACCAGAGGGCAGGGCCAAGCCTGCATCTGGGCCTCTACAGGGCCTGAGAGCGCCCTCAGAGACTGTCCAGTACAGGCCTGTGTTGGCTCATTTGCACAGACCCCGTCTCTTCCTGAAGATGCTTTCGCCACACTCCCCTTTTCCACCTGCCCTTCCACAAAGGAACAATAATAGCAAAACAACACCTCCTAAAGCTTTTCCCAGCCCTGACACCCAGTCCAGCCTGTCCCCAAAAGGAAGCCGAGATGCAGCTGATGGGAGGCAACTGATGACGCTGGTACCCATAGCTCCGCGTCAGCAGCGGCCAAAAGGGCAAGGACCTGCCCCCACTTCACACACTCCTGCTGCACACACAAGGCATGAGAAACAGGCGCTGGTGCCAACTTAAAGCCGTCCCAGCAAGGGCTAGGAGGACGGTGGGAGAGGAAGCCATCAACAGACAGAATGCTGTCGGCCAAACACACTCAAGAACACTCTGAAATCGCCGCGGCCTTTGATCAGTCCTGCCTCACTCAAGCAAGGCCTCTGAATTTCAGCAAGTACCCAGCGTGGGTTTCTAAACACTAACATGGGTTTCTTCGTCACCCGGTGACTGGTCCTCCTCCCCTCCCTCCTCCCCTTCTCTTGCAGAGCAGTGGCTAAGTAGTCACACAAGAAGTCCCCGTTCCTGTGAAGCTGGGTGGCGCCAGGGCAGCTGCAGGCTCTGGTTCCAGCTTGTTTGGGGGCAGGCCCACCCCAGACCTCCCTCTGCTCTGGAGGGCCCAGGCCCTCTGTCTCAGTGGCATCACTGGCCCCCAGGCACTGCGTCATCTAAGCCCCAGACCAGGCGTGCCAGTAGGCCTCACCTGCTTGCCTGCCAATCTCCCTCGGAGGAAAGCGCTGTCCAAATCAGAAAGCCAACAGGCACAGTTCAGATGTCTTGCAGATGTGGTCCCTTCTGCTCCACACTCTGGCTAATATCTCAGGAACATTTAGTCAGGACACTATTTAGCTGTTAACAGTAAAAGCAGCTCCTACATATAAAGTGTTACCGGCCAGGCATGTGCTAAGCACTTTATGAACACTGTCATATGCAATCCTTGCAATGCCCACGCAAGGTCAATACTTGTATTCTATTATCCCACTTCCCAGAGTGGGACATTGAAGACTAGCAAAGCCAAGCGAACTTGCTGAGGTCAGGCAGCTAGGAAATTGGGCCAGAAATGAAACTCTAAGACTGCCTGCCTCCTAAAGCCTATTCTCTTAAACCCTCAGTACTGCTGCTTTCCACCACATACTCCCTCATTCTTCCTCAGTCTACAGAAGGGGAAACTGAGGCATGGAGCTGCCAGGCAACTGGCCCGAGTTCACATTCAGTTGGTCAGCACTGAGCTAAGAACTAGAAGCCAGGTCTCTCCCACTACACCTGGGACATTTACACCTATCTATGCCGTCCTCCTTCCTGCCCAACCACTCCGTCAGAAAGAAAGCCAGCCCACATTCAGAGGCCAAAGAAAGATCCCTGACATGAGCCACCCTGAACAGAGCAGGTCGCCTGTCTCGACTGTACCGGGGAGCTCACTGGTTTTCTCTGTCTTTATCCTTTCGGTCACCTTCCCCCAAAAGACCAAGTCAGCCCTGGTAAGGCTTAGAAACCAGAACCCACAGCCTTAGCACAAAACGATGTGTGTCCCTGTGACCTGCACCCACAGGGGACCAGCCTCAGAGAAATTCAAGTGCCAACCAATTCAGAAACTAAGGAAATGAGTCCAGCCTCTTTTAGGAAGCCGAAGAAATGACCTTCACTGACAGGGAGGGAAACTGAGGCAAGGAGCAGCAGCAGCAAGCTGGTCAAGGCCCCACACCACTGAGGAGAGGGAATGGGTAGATGGAGGGAGAACTTCCTCAGGACCCCGATACCGCAACTTTCTTGTGTTCCTGTCTGCGGAGCTAGAAGCTGACGCACGTCTTTAGGAGCCAGGCCCTCATCTCTTTCTATATTACTCCTTTGGCTTTCAAATCCAGAAACTTTCACCAAAAAGACAAAGCAGGCACCGGCAAAAAGGAGTCACATTTGTCACAACAATGGAAGCTCCCTCATCAAGCAACCGAGGTCAAAACTGGCTCCTAATTAATATTAACCCTCCAAATCAGAGTCATGCTCAGAAAACCTGGGATGAAGAGACACAGGGCGGGAGGGGAGTCGCCAATTTTCTTTTTACTTCATCTGGAAAATTAAGAGCGCCGCTGATTTGAACAAGAAATCATCAAGGAAGGCAATCACAACTCCACACGGCCCGTAACTCGATGGACTGGCTATGAAGCCTGCCACTTCCATGCGCTGAAATTAAAATGACTGTGGCAAGAATAGCAATGATGGCATGAGTTCATCCCTCCTCCTTCATCCATAGAAAACAAAAAAACCCTACAGAAGATTCTGAAGGAGATCGGGCAAGAGGTTCTCCTTATTTGTCAAAATAAACCAGCATAAAACCGGTCAAAGACTCTACCTCCATCCTTCAGATGTGATCCCTCCTCCTACCCAGACCCTCTACCTCAAAGCAAGAGCACAGGCACCGAAGGGGAGAGGCACCCAGAGACCCTCCACGCCAAACCCAACGCTTATTTGCTGTTTCTGCATTAATTATAATAAACTGCTTCATAGCCTAGTGATCACTTAATGGAGCAGCAAATATGGCTTTTTCCCTATAATTAGTCAATGTAATCTACTATTTCCCTCCTCCTGGCCACCCCTTTCCATCCTCTACATGCACACACACCCCATCCCCATCCCAGGATCTACTTATAATCATAATATTGTTCCCTGTTCCTGGCAACACCTGGTAAATTCCACCCGATCGACATGAAGGAGAGGAGACTGATATAGAAATGAACAAGATCTAGACACATAAATTCCAGATATGCTACAGTGTTTGGGGGCATTCCCAGGCCCTGACAGTAGATCTGAGGACCAGGGACCTACCAGGCCAATGGCTGCACTGTGGGCATTTCCTGGAGCTCTGCCAAACATTCCCACTCGCACAATGGGGCTCCCAGGTCCATGGATCAAAACTGAATATTCCATGTCCCCAAGTAAAAGGTTCTACAAAAAGGCAACATGTATCCCCATCCCAACGTTCTCCCTCCCTCCCAACTGTCCTCACTCACAGCTGGGAGTCTCACATTTCCTTAGTTGTTCCTCCTTGTAAGCAGCTCCCAAACCTTTCTTTTTCCGACCACCCCTGTGCTCCTGGGTCCAACCTAGTGTCAGAGGGACAAACCCTTCTTCAGAGGCTTGTTTGTAGATGCCACCTGAGGTTCCTGACTCAATAAAAGTAGTGCCCTACCATTGAAAATGTGGGTTTTGGGCAACAAAGCCGCTAACACAGCCCTAATGCATGTAGAATAAGGATAACAATATCCCCTTGTCACGGCCTGTTTTTTTCTACTTCTCCACCTAAAGATTTACCAGCTTAGTTCAGGTACTCAAGAACAGAACACTTTGTATCTTTCTCATTTTCAAGATATAAACGAATGAATACTCAATCAGTCCCTGGTTATGAGAGAAGAACTAACATGTTCTAAGTGTCAACCATAACCAGTTGCCTTATAGTCTCACTTCATTCCCACTGCTCCATTATCCCCATTCTTTCACTGTAAAATTGAAACCCAGGAAGGTTTCAATTCCTTCCTAAGTGACAGCACCAAGATTTGAACTAGGTCCCTCTGAGCCCAGAGGCTATGCTCCAATCAAACCACATGCTTCATGTTACAGCACACGCACGTGTCTAAATCCAGATTACACTGTAATTCTGCCCAAGTTGTATATATTTATACACATCCATCCACATGTATATATAAGAAAATGTATTTCTCAATTATAGAAGAAAAAACTGTAAGACAGGAGATTCCAGCACAAGTCGCCCACCATGAACTAAGGCCAACAGTGAGCATTTGGCCGAACTTGCTGCAGGACATCACTGTTCCCGACAATGCTGTAACTCACACATCCACAGCGCTTCCTGCATGCCAGACACCCTTCCAAGTCCTTTATATGTCACCTCACGTAACCCTCACGACAAACTCATAAAGGAAATACTATTAGCTCCATTGTACCAATGACAAAACTAAGGCACAGAATATTTAGATAAGTTGTTCAAGGCCACACAACTGGTACGTGGCAGATCGCCTGGTTCCAGAGCCTATGTTCTTAAACACTTAAGACATACCACCTTGGGGGATGCTGGAATAGCTTAGTGGTTGAGCTCTTGCCTCACAATCGCAAGGTCCAGAGTTCAATTCCCAGCCCCAGCCAATCAAACTCATACGTTGAACTGGGATACAACTGGGATAGCTTAGCGGTGAAGGTTCTCGTCTTCCATATACGAGGCCCCTGGTTCAGTTCCTGCCTCACATGGCCCCACGTTCACCTGTGTGGAAAGAAACCCTGTCACAACTAATGATGTACAACTATGGAGACTGCCCTGTGCCCTTCCCCCTTCTCTTTCTCTCTCACCTTCTCTCAAGAAAAATAAAATAAAAAGACCTACCACCTGAATAGAAAGTAAGAAAAATATAATAAAGTCCATGATTAAATGTGTGTGGGGGGGGGGAGAGGGGGGAGGTACAAAGAAAGGGGAGGGAGGGAGTGACATTGGGCCTACATTGAGAGCTTTCTTTTCCCATATTTTTAGGCCTCTGTTTGACACCAACTCATTCACAAGCCGGTTTCATGATTTCTCTGTCATGAACAATTGCTCTATTCAAGCTCTCCTGTCAGTATCTGAGACGAGAGCCCAGAAGGCCTGAGGAGCTGGTCTCTAGGCAGCTTTTAAAGTCTATGTACAGGGGGAGATGTCTGGGGATGCTGGAATTCAAACCCACAAAGCACTTCCCTGACACTTGGGTTTCATCTGGACGCCCTGGAAAATGTTCGTTTCCCATGAACACAATCAGTTCTCCTGGGACGCCCAGGGGATCTGATCGTCCTCTCTCCACCATCCACAGCCTGGGGAAGAACTCGGGTGACTGTTTCCACAGTACCTTCTGTGCTGATCCACTGCAACTGTGCTGAAGAGAGGCAGCCAGGAGAGCTCATGCCGTGACCACGCAGGCTCTGAGCAAACAGGGTGATGTGGCGATAACGGCGGGCCGACATGCAGACGTGGCAGCATGCCACACTCAAGCCGCCCAGGCAGGACTTGTGCTCAGATGAACTTTAATTGAATTCTTTCAGAAAGTGCAGCAGGAAAATTCATAATGAGCCCCACCACCACCACCACCACTATGGCAGTCAGTTCTACAGTTGTTGTGGATTCCAGTGAAAACTCATTTTTAATAAAGATCTGGGACCTATATAGACATTAACCTGCACATTGGGTCCTGTGGGGAGAAACAATGATCAAATGCCTGGATTTTTATTTTCAAAGCGAGGTAAGGAAGGCATTCTGCCATAATCAGCTTTACTACTCCTGTTAGTACAGGAAAACAAGTCCTGAACCTGGCTCCCTAGTGAAACATGTAAAATTTGTATAATTAAAATTATACTAGTGAAATTCAAACACACTTTAATTTCCTAAGGGCCCCCTAATCAAGTCAGAAGTTCTAACTAAAACCAATTATCTACTTTGAAAACAGAAGAAGAAACATATACATGTGGCAGTCTTGTGGAGATCCACAGCCCGTTTCTTCCTAGGTTCCAGCATCCTCATTGGATCCTTTTTGCCAAAGTGCAAGACACAATGCACCTCCTCCTGGTTAGTTATGTGTGTAAGTTTAAACATTTTCCTTTATGTACAAAAATGGCATATTTGAGAAATGTCCCAGAGGGAATTGAGTTGAAAAGGTTTTTTGTTGTTTGTTTTTAAAGATATGCATCGGGGAATGTGGGGTAGCTCAGGAGTGAGCACTTGCCTCACACTCGTGAGGTCCAGGGTTCGATTCCTGACCCCGGCTTGGGCAATTCCCTATGCTGAACTGCAGCACAACTGGTTACCACCGGGATGGCTCGGTGGCAAAAGTTCTTGATTCCATTGCAGGAGGCCCCAGGTTTGGTGCCCGCCCCACACAGCCCCATATCCACCTATATGGAATGAAATCATGTCACAACTAATGATGTACAACTATGGAGACTACTCTGGGCCCTCCCCCTTCTCTCTCTCTGACAAAAATAATAAAATAAATCTTAAAAAAAAAAACCACAACATGCATCAATGCATACATACTGTATTTCCAGCCACCCATTTCACCCCAGGTCCCATGTAGCTTTTTTTCTTACGATCTCACAGCAGTTTTTAAACACTTGCCCAGAACTGTTTAGAATGCTCACTCCAACACCCTGATGAAGAATAAGATGGAAAATATCCGATTCATTTCTGGAACAGGCTGAACCAGCTACTCCCAAGGTCTTATTCTGAAAGGCAGCAAATACCCAGGTTTCTTGCTTCCTTGCCAGGTTAGGTTATCTACCCAAAATATTGCAGCTTTACTTGAGTAACTGAAAATTCTTGCACAAGAGCAACATGGAAATACGGAATACTCTCCAAGGCACTGAAATATTTAAGAAGCCGCTGTTGCAATGTTTCATTTATACCATCGATATGAAACGTTATCAGGCCAGGGCCTTTAAAAAGGGGGGGGGGGGGGGAATGCTGTGTGCCCACAGGGTTTCTCTTCCTGCCTCTCTGGAACCCATTTCAGAGAGGAGGGTCTTGACTTAGCACACTCTTGGCGATGGTGTCCCAACAGTGCCCAGCTGTGTGATCTCAGCTTCCCCTGACACCCACCCAGGCTTCAGCAGGCACCCAGAAGGTAAAACAAAATGCTTGCCCATTTCAAACTTTACTTTGCAGTAGGTGGGAATCATTGGGAGAATACTGCAGCAAACTGAGCAGGGTTTGGTGTGAAAACTATCATCGGAAGGCTTAGAAACCAAGCCCGAGGATGCACAAACACATGGGCAGCCAGGCACGCAGACCAAAGAAAACAACCTGGGCTGGGATCAAGGCATTCTGGTAGCTGCTCCTTGGCGGGCGGATTCCTGGCCCCCCTCCCACAAGGGTGGTCACCTTGTTAATGTCACTCAGCATCACCCTTTGCTACACCAGGTCTTTCCACACTTTATTACTGCAGGCAGCCAGAAGATGGCTGCCACTAAACTTCTGTTCTTTGGGAAATCATCAGAAGCTTTGATTTAGGCGGAAGAAAGAAAAAACTTTTATAGGGCCTCTCTGCTCACTCTTCCCCTCCCCCAGTGTCTGCTCTTTGGTGCTTTATTCAAAATCACTATGCACACAAACCAGGCCCTGGAAGTCATTTACAACTTGCCAGCTTAAAAAAAAAAAAAAAAAAAAGCTAGTGATTGCAGTGGCCCATCTATTTGCAATTGTCCAAAGAGAATAATTCATTTCGGTGGAGGATAGGGCTGAAGCCCTGAATACATTCCAACACTGTTTTCTGCCCTTCAAAAACAATAAAAATGTAAAAACCCAGACGAAAGAAGTCCCGAGGTGGCAGGAATGAGACCCTCCTGACCCCTGAGGAATTTATTCTCCTGGATCTTTTAAAGCACTCTCTCTCCAGAATGCATCATCAAGACCATTTTATTAGATTTTTCTAAACCCTTGAAATTGTCACATAATTGAAACAGAAACAGCAATTTAGAGCTCTGAATGGATTTCTTAAAAAGAAGATGCTGGGCTGGCCCAACAATCTCCTCCTTGGCCGCTCTCACCCCTAACCTAAATTTAAAGCCCTTCCACACAAAACCCTATTTATCTTTTAAATCCTCCCGTACCATAAAAGTTACACATTCCCCTAATGCCTTAGATTTCAGGACATTTGGGAGAAAATTCATCCCAGACAACAGGCTAAAAAAAGAATCCATTAGCATTAACTTGCCTGTCACAGCCAGTGACAAATAAATGAATGTGATGCTTGCAGATCAGTCATTGGTGGAACTACCCCCAGGCAGATAAAGACCAGGACAGGGAGAGAGAAGGCTCATGGGGAGACCTTTCACACACCAGTATCTTCTTAGCTGTCCCCTAGCTGTGCCCCAGGACTTCACTCTCAGAAGCTGCAAAAAACACAGCATCAGATACAGAAAAGGAAATGAATTCCCAGTGCCCATTGAGCAGCCCCAACATAAAGGATGCATGCCCTGTCCCCTTTGAGAGACAGGACTCCAGAAGCAGGTTAAGCCACTGACATGTGCTGTTCTACCCATCACCCCTAGAAAGAGGCACCAGTACCAATCAGCCCATGAGCTACTAGGTAAGGTCCTCCTATGATCTGGGCAGTGCCACCTTTGGGGACAGTAGCGCATAACTAATGCTTACACTAGAGCCAAAACATGCAGATATCATCCTAGGTCCTTCATTTTATCCCCTAACAATTCTATGACCCAAGTACTGTTTAAAAACCTCATTTCACAGATGAAGAAAGAGGGGCACAAAACCAGCAAGTGATGTACCCAAAATTCCATAGCTGGTAAGTGGCATTTCACTATGCTAAACAGGATCTTACCAAATAGGCAACAGAAATGAACCCGTAGCCTCCTCGACTATAAGACATTGTATTCCTCCGCCTGAGCATTTCACAGCATTCAGGCAAAATGCAAGAACCAAAAATCAACCCATTTGTGTGAGATGCTGTGAGGCTTAGTGGTTAAGGGAGCAAGGACAGAGAGTTCAGACAGCCTTTGGTCCACATGCCAACCCTGACCTTTACTAGTCCTGTGGCCCCAGGCAAGCTGCTTACTCTCCTGGACCTCAGTTTACCCATTTGTCAAATGGAGAGAACACCAATAAAGGACTGTTGTACGGATTAAATTAAAGGAGATTAAGATTATAGAGGCTTAGAGTGGTGCCTCAAACATAATGATGTGTGATAAGTAACAGCCATTTTTTTGAGTTACAATATATATTTTTTAAGATTTATTTTATTGTTTTTGACAGAAAGAGACAGAGAGAAGGGGGAGGGCCCAGAGCAGTCTCCATAGTTGCACATCATTCATTTTCCACATAGTTTCATTCCACAGGTGGGTGTGGGCTGTGCAGGGCAAGAACCAGGCAAAGGGCCTCCCACGTGGGAGGGACACCCCATTAGCGGGGGCCTCCCACATGGGAAGCTTGCATCAGCGGGAACTGAACTGGGGTGGGAAGCACACCCCAGTTCAGCATATGGGTCTGCACGGGCCAGGGCTGGGGCTGGGGCTGGGGCTGGGGCTGGGATTCAATCATCAGATCCCGGAGACCACAGTGCGAGCACTCAACCCACTGGGCCACCATGGCTTCCCCTGATTTTTCTTCCTGAAGTCTCAGAGCTAAAATAAAGAATTATGGCAGCCAGAAACCCACCCTGAGAATAACTTTCCAGATGGCTGGGAGTTTCATGGTATCTACCCTGGAAAGAGCAGAAGAATGGGTCATACTTGGGACCCAGTGGGTAACTCGCCATTAGACCAACAATCCCAGGCCACTGCTGTTAATACAATGTACCACAGGACCTCACCTGCTCACACCTCTCACACCACACAAAAGGCAGAGGTCATGATTCTAAAATCTCATATTCCTCACACCAGCCAGCCCCTCAGCCCACGGCGGTGACCCCAAGCGGATACTAGCTAGGAAGTCACATGTTAGACGGCTCTGAGTCACAGCGCACTGGTGTCATATAGACAATCTGTGATTTCCACATCAAGAAATAACACCTCACTATGTACACACACATCACAGCTTGGACAAGGACAAGTACAGAACTTCAGAACTTTGTCTATATGAGGGGTCTCCAAACTACGGCCCGCGGGCCGGATCCCTCTCATCCGGCCCGTGGATACCTTTTTATCTGAATAAAATAATATTAAATAAATAATTAAAAACAACATCTATGTTTTGATTCTTTTTTATTTGGACCTCGAGTGTGTAGTCGGCCCCCAAACTGCTGTTTGATAGTTAATGCGGCCCTCGGGCTGAAAAGTTTGGAGACCCCTGGTCTATATTATGGCCCCTTGTTATGGAGGCAGGGAGGAAGGGGGAAGGTGGACACAAGAGGATGACAGAGCTTTTTTTAGGTGCCACACATCCCAAAGAGCAAGGGTGGCATCTGCCAAGAACACTGCTCCTGAAGAAGGGTCCCCAGCCAGAGACAGAGTGCAGTGTGGATTTCAAGCTGAGGGCACAAGTCCAGGGTGAGAAGCTCTCCATGAAATTGCATCAGCCACAGTCCTATCAATGACCCCAGCTTCTATATTGGTCCCAACGAGCTCAAAACATCCTACAGAGCATCCCCATGACCCTGCACACACACAACAGGAGCCCCAGCACCTGCCAACTAAAGCACAAATTCGTTCTGCTTTGCTTGGCATTCTAGGCCTTCCCCAACCCGGCTCCAAACTCCCCTCCGAGCCTCCCCACAGAGCCCTCTGCAGCACATGCCCTGTGCTACGGCTGCGCGGCCCGACCTCTTCGAGCCCCTGATAGGAAGAACCGCATTCCTGCCATTCTGCCTTCCTGCCTGTTCTTCAGGATATGGGGCAAAGAGCAGCTCCTCCAAAAAGCTGTCTTCATTCTGCTGTCCTCTCACGCCCATTTCTCTCTTCCTGTGCTCAGTGCATCCTCGCCTGTAACACAGGCAGCAACCCTCCTCCCGGCACGGAGGTAAGACCCAAGATGACAAGAACTGGGCCTCTTTTGTCACTTTGCATTCGTTGTATCTAAATGGAGATCCAGTGTGTGCAAGAGAGCAATATGAAGAGCTAAGGTTCTTAATTAGTAAAATATGCTTATGCCTTTAGTTTATCGCTGAGCAGAGGCAATAAGGCATGAACCTAGATAACCATAAAATGAAGAACAAAGTGCCTAACACAGTCCCTGATGCTGAGCAGAAACTTGGTAAATAATTACTGAATACTGAAAGTGGCATGAACACATATGGTCCGTCCATCACGCTTAACCTGCCTAAGTTTTCACAGCTGCAGCCTGTTATGTACTTACCAATTTATGCTCACAGCTTTTTGCCCCACTGGAGTGACCGCCCCATGAGGACAGGGGCTTTGTCTCACTCTCCTCATTATCCCAGAACTAGTGTCAGGCACAGAGGCAGTGATCAATGTCTGGTGGATAAATGAATGACTGAATGCCTAGCACGATGCCTAATGGATGTAGCTCCTTTCTTACTGTTGGAAGGGCCATAACCAAAGAAAAACTAGTGATGTGGAAATCCAGAGAAAGAAGTATTCTGTCCAAGAGGGAACAGAGACAGCTTAGCAATTAAGTTGGGCTTGGAAAGAGAGATCCGTTTGTACAGTAGAAAGAAGGGCAGCACAGAGAGGGGTCCGCAAAGGGACAGCTATTCAGAGGAGGGTGACATTCAGTTTCAAGGCAGCAAAAGGCAGGAGAGTCAGGAAATAAGGTAAAAGAAAACATCCTGCACCCCACTCGCCTGCAACCCCATACAGATCTTGAAGGACCTTACCTATCAGGCAGGCTAAGAAGTTCAGACTTTGGTCAGTGGCTGACCAAATGTACTACATTAAACAGGACAAAAAACAATGGTACTGTCCCGTTTCAAATAGTGCATAGTCAACCTCCTGACACCTTGAATCGAGCCATGAGACTAGGCTGACCATACGGACTATTTGAAATGGGACAGTGCCGTTGTTTTCCGTCCTGTTTAAAACAGGATGTCTGTTCAGTGGGCACCAGAAAACCATGGAAGGTATCCTGAAATTCCCCCCACCCCCCACCCCAAAGGGGGTGCACAGAGTAAGCGTTTAAAAGCAATGAAACAAGCTCTTGTGAAGTGAACACATCACTTTAAACAAGAGGGTAGAGCAGACGAACCACATCGCCCTGTGTGTTCTCAGGGCTTTAGGCTGGAGAACATTAGGGTTTAAAAATACCAAATAGGACACAAAGAATGGAGGCCGCCTCAAGGGGCACCCCAGATGGTCAGCTGGTTCCTCAGAGACTGCCTTCCTCCTCCTCCCTTCCTGGGAGACAGAGAGGTCTCAGCAATCTGCCAAAAACATCTGACACAGAACACGGGAGGCTGCCCTTAACGTTGAAACGAAAGCCTGTGAGGCAAGGCAGAATCCAGGGGAAGGACATTTGTAGGACGAGATGCCCCTCCTCCTGAGCTGACACCTGCTGCTGATGGGAAGGCAGGAAGGAGCTGCTCTCCCGACAAGAGCGAAGCCAAACCACTAACCCCCCAGGGGCCTCACCATGTGGACCAGACACACCACCAGGTCCCAGCTGGGAACCAGAAACCCACCGCAGGTCTGTTAACTGTGGCTGCTGAGATGACAGCTGCAGACCATCCAAGATGGCAAGACGCTAGAATGACCCGACCCACAGCAGCAGGGGAAGGCCAGATGCCGAAAACGCGCCCCTTGCCCTTGAGAAGCTGCCAAGAAACTGCTCCCCCAGAACAGGAGGCACATGTGCAGAACGTCCGTGCTGCGCTGCACCCGTCTGGATGCCCGCTTAACAGAGAACCTTCCAGGGAACAGAAAAACCTGGCTTCCAGCTCAACCTTGTCACAACTTCAGCTGTGTGACCTGGAGTGATGGACATTACTTCCCTGGGTGTCAGTTGCCTCCACTTTGAAAAAGGCAGGCTGGATTCAACTCACGTATTTACTACGTGCCAATGGTCAACAGCCCCCTGCCGGCAGGGGCCTTACGTTCCAATTAAGATTTTTCTTCGGTCATTTTCACCATCATAATTTTTTTTTATTCTACCAAAATAATTCTATTATAATAACATCAGCAGACATTTGTGCCAGGTTCCAGGCAAAGACTTTTTGCATTCACCTTGAAAACAGCTCCAAGTTGAGCAACACACTTATTATCCCTGTTGTAAAGAGGGAAAAAAACGGAGGCTTGGAGGGCTTCAGTGACTTGCTCATGGTCACACAGCTGCAACTGAAGGCTACTGGGAATAGGTTCCCCTTGATCACCAGATAAGGTTCAGGCCTCTAAAACTTACAGAGGAAAATGGCAACTGAGGGGAGTGGGGGAATGCTTTACTCTACACAAGGATAATTAAAGCAGATGGTGAGTTACGCCCAGACTCTCTCGCACCACAAGCTGCTAGGCAGCCTCTTGGTCTCTTCACACACGAGGAAGAACCCACAAGCTTGAGCAAAACTCTTCCAGGCAGCCAACATGTCTGCCCAAAGGGAAGATAGGATATGACATGACTGATCCCAATCATCTCCATTTCTCCAACGGCTTCAAATTAAGTCATTTTTATAAAGTAGCATGACCATTTTAATTTTTTAAAAGATGGGGGGTAGGGAATCTCTTACATATTTCATAGAATGAAATAATCATCTGGAGAAATAGGAAGATAAAGAACAGACCGATCTTCTTCTGATCAAAATGTACTTCACTAATTAACGGCCACTAGTCCCCAAAGAGTTGCCCCTCGACTAGTTAATAAAGCCCCATTACAGTTCTCTTGAGATGTGAACATTTACATTGTAAAGGGGGATAAATGAACTGCAGGATTCACAGCCCTTCCTTTGGTCGCTCATTAAAATTCAAGCCAAAACTGATTTTTATTTATATGATACATTAAAGAATATTATGACAGTACTAATACGCAATCTGTTCTGCACTGCCATGGATTTTCTTTCGTGTTAAGTTACAGTTTCTTTCCACTAGTCCTGTTTTAACACCTCCACGGAATAGTTCTCTGGCGAGTATTAGCAAGGAGGGACAGCCAGAAAGCAGAGAAATGAATTTTAACTGAAACACATGCTGACATATCATTTACAAGCTCCTCACCCAGTCCATGAAGAGGGGCACAGTTCACCTTGCCCCTGGGACCCTAACACACACACACACACAGAAGGTTTATTGAAAGGAAATAAACAATAAATAAATAAGGCTTGGCTTACAGTTCTATACTCAGGCCAGCCGGGCTCTGGCCTCCAACACTAACTTCATTTGAAACCCCAGTGGCCAGACTCAAATTCCATAGGAAAATAATCATGGAACAGGAAGGCGCTTTCTCCCCAACCTGCCCCAGCTCCCAACCACCACATACCCCACCACCCCCACCAGTTCCCCAGTTGCCTCACTGGGGTTGAGCAACTCCAGAACCACCTCAAAGCATGCCCTGAGGGATCAGATCGGGAGACACTATCAGAAATATCATATAATGGGATGGCATCAGAGGGGTTGGGCAAATCACCCAGCTATGGAACTTCGAAGTCCTGAGATCCTGGCTGTGGTTTCTGCTCCTCATAGCTGGATGACCACTGAGCCGCCTGCTCTTCCGTAACCGAGAGGAAATACAAGGTGATACCCCATAGGATAGCACCCTGCAAGAGCGCTCTGTTCTAGAGCCAGGCTACCTGGGCGGGTCTCTGGCACTTCTCATTCCATGTGCACCTTAGTTTCTATAAAATGGAGCTACTGCTACTGTCCACATCATAGGGCTGAGGTGAAGACTAAACGACTTTATGTGCATCCTGTCCCTACAACAGCACGACATATAAATTCAATTAATATCATTATTATTATTAAACCTCTCACAAGACTGCTGTGAGGCCTATCAAAAACAACAGTAAAAATAGCAGTTGACACCTAGGTATTACCCTGTACCAGGTCTTTTCTGAAGTACTTGACCATTTTTTGTTTTTTTGTTTTCTTTCAATCAGGAGCACTTTTTATTTCTTTTTCTTTTTTTTTTTTTTAATTGTTAAATTTACTGGGGTGACATTGACTGGTAACAATTAGTTTCCAGATGTACAAATCCACATACATCACCTATGCATTGCATTATGTGCTCACCACCCAGAATCAGCTCTCCTTCCATCACTATATATCCGGTGTCCACTCCCACCTCCTCCCACTTGACCATTATTAAATTTAATCCACATAAAAACTCAATGCAATGGGGAAACTGAGGTTCAGGGAAGTCCAATGATTCACCCAAATTCAAATAGCTAATGAGTGACTCAACTGGGATCTAAAAACAGGCTGTTGAGCTTAAAAATATTGCTAACAGTAACAATGACGAAAACAACAATATAGTGGTGCTGGTGCTAATGAGCTACCAGACCCAGCCCAGGCCAGGCGTTCTTACTCTTCACAACACTCTTCGGAGGGAGCTACCATTGACTGCTCCCATTTTACAGATGCACACACTGAGACAGAGGTCATCTGCTCACTGTTGCAGGACCTGGAATTCAGATAGATAATGGATAAGAAAGTCCTTTGCAAAGTATGTCAGAAAAAGTAAGGTATAGTTATGAAATCCTAGAATTCCATGGAAAGGTGTACTTCCCCCAGCCGGCTTCATGTCCGTTCACATCTAAAAGTGTGACAATTTACCTAAAATATCCCAGACTCTGGATTGGGGCCGGGGTGAGGAAATGGAGAGAATGTGTGTGTGCACACTTCGACAAGTTTGAGAAATATTCTGTCTTGTTTTCAAGTTGACTGCATCACCGAAAAATCAAAGGCCAGAGCATATTGAAATGAAATGCTGCCTTCCTGGTTGAAAAAGTGGGAGGACAGGAACAAGTGGGAGGAGAAAACAGGTCAAACCCATGGTGTGACCAAGTCAGTGATTTTTCCAGCTCCCTCTAGGGAAATCTGATCCTAGTTCTGGGTGATCAAATGACTAACCTGGAAATTCACACTTATGGAAGAAGTACATAGCAATTCTTCCAAACCCAGGAAATCCTGCTCTTTCCGGGAGCCCTCTGAAATGTCAAGAGTCACAGTCCGGAAAGCAACCTTTAAACAGTTAAGGTAGTCCCAGAGTTTGTGCTCAGCACAGAAATAATCTAACCCCTGTGGCTCATTGATGCCTATTATTTGTTTAAGCATTAGGAAAAAATGCCTCAAAGTAGTTCACTATATTTACTTAAGAGATCTGTGCTTGGAATGAAGGAAGGAAGGAAGGAAGGAAGGAAGGAAGGAAGGAAGGAAGGAAGGAAGGAAGGAAGGGGAAAGGAAAGAAGGGAGGGAGGGAGGGCGAGGGAGGGAAGGGAAGGAGGTTTTGAGGGAAAGAGGGTGAAGAATCAAATGTAAGAAAGACAAAGGAAAAGAAGAAAGGAAGAGAATCACACAGCAGGTTCAGTCCTGAAATTCTCAAAATATCATCCACAAATGCCAACTTTTTCTTCATTAATGTGCAAAACCATTTCTCCCTTTACACAATTATGAAGTTCTACTTCTGGAAGACCGTGTTTACAAAAACAAACTGAATTTGCTAAAGCCACAGCCTGCTCCCTTTATGACCTATAATCAGAAATTTCCCCTTTTCCCCTTTCCTGAAAAGAATGCCAAGGCTACAAGACACAGATAACGTATTTCTCCCAATGTGATAGTGCAAAGAAAAGAAGTATAATTAAAATGGTAAATTTAACACAAACGCCATAAGCCCTTCAAATTTCACCTGAGGCTCATGCAGCTGTGTTCCCATCACCACACCTGGCAAGCTCAGTGAAAACTTTGTTAGCAACACACTTCTGAAAAACTGAAGGCTGATCTCAAGCCTTTTGGCGAGCCTTGTAGTACCACTCCGACAAGCTTACAACATTTTCAGAACTTCTCCACCAGCACTTGCACAAAGTGGCAGCAGCACTGTGGGTTTCAAGGGTGCCCCGACTTATCCACCCAGCCTGAAACCAAGATCTCTACTGCCTCTTCTGTTAGGTTTAGGGCTTTATGGGTCTACGAAGTTGTTTTGCCAGGCAAGGACACACTGTTTACTTAAATTGTGCTTGAACTCTCCATAAGCTCCAAGTTGTAAGGCCTCAAAAGAGGACCCTCCAAAAAGAGTCACAAGGAAGTATCCCATCTTCCCTGATATGATCTTGGCAATGCTTAAAAAAATAAGTAGAACACTTGCATCAATATTGCAACAGATGGAGCTATGTCCTCCCACTAAGGAGCAGGCTTGTCCCTGCCCCAGCTGGATGCTCCAAACCCACCTCAGCGTGGCTAACTTAGAGACACACGGTTATCTCAGAGCACCTGGCCTGACCTGTCACAGTCACAGGCCATAACCCTGAAGGAACGGTGTGCACCAGGTTTCGATGTGTCATTGCCAGGGCTGTGTTTGAAACTTGAAATCCTTGGCAACCATCTCTGAGTGCTGAAATCCTACTACCGATTCTCCTACTTACCTTGGGTTGCGCTCGACGAGGAAATGCAACTTTGGGGTCAATCTGGGGGAAAAAATGGAAAAGTGGAAGTCAACTGCAGTACTTTGAGGAAAGAAAAAAAAAATTATGATTAATCACCTAACTATTAATCACTCATTTCTCAGGCTTATAACCCAGCTTTTAGTAACTTCTCGGGCAACTCAAAAGTGTTTTAAACTCTGATCCAAACTTTACTGGTCCCTCTCAAAACAGAATAAATATAGCTAGGTTTTCTGAAATGTCCTATCATGTATTTCAATGTGTGATGCTGTTAAATGAGATCTCTTAGGCCGGGACTTCTCTCCACAGACACTGAACACTAAGTGGTGCCTGCATCTGATCTGCAATGCACGGCTAGGAGAAAAGAAGGTAGAACCATCACTGAAAAAAGTCATAACCTGAAAATTAAATGTAAGAATCTTCCAGCAGCAAGTGCCTGGATGGTATTTCGTCTCCCCGGTGATAACTAAACAATACAGGAGAGAAAGGGGATTCCAAAAATATTTTAAATCCACAACATCCAATAACTCCCCCTCAACATCCAACCCTATGCTGTCCCTGAATTAACTCCTGCATTGTAGCAAAAGTGAATTACTTAAGATTAATCAAAGGAATAGTTCACTCTTTGTATCTTAAAAGAAGGCAGGTGTTAACTATGAAGTCTGACTTGGTTCTTAAAAAATAATAAAGTAAAAGTAAATACATGAGCTAAATCCACCTGCATTTTTAAAATCACAGGGGGTAAAAAAAAAAAAAAAAAAAATCTATGTGCAACCTAAACTCAAATCAGAAAAGAAAGGCCATCATGGAGAAAGGGTTTAAAAAACAAATTACTGAAAAAAAGAAGTCAGTCAGTAGTGTAACCATTAGGGTATTTCCCTACCCTAACCCCAATCCCAGTGGAAAAACATCCTCTACCTTAGACACGTACAGAACACACGAGTCTCAACCAGGAACTGACTTTAAAACTCAAAACAGTTCCCATGGAAGCATTTAAATCTAATAGGCTGACTTGAAGGGGGGAAATTGTTGGAAAAAAATATGAGAAGGGAAGGATAAAAAAAATGTGCCCATTGTTGGTTTTCATTAGATTTGTAAATGTCATGGATCTCTGGGTAAAACTCACCTCGGAGAGTGGCATAAATATTGCTACAAGTTATTTATTTATAGGCTTTGGCTTTTATATTAAAATTTTCCCCTTTCAAAATCTAACTCTGAACCTGTTTTCAGTTCTGCCATGGGGTTTGATAAAAAAAAAAAAAAAGTAATGCTCTGGAAAAAAAACAGAGGAGGGAAAAAGCACATCACAGATAAGTCTTGTTCGCAGGCTTAATATCCCTTAGGATCCTAGCGGGTAAGACACACATTTACCACACTTAGCAAAGATCTACCACTTATATTAAGGTAGTTTATAAAGACCTAACGAAAGTCTGCAGGGTGTTTGTTTTCTACCTTTAAACATCACCTGAGAAATGAGAGATTACTTTTCAAAAACTAAAAAAGACCGAAATCTCTGATCTAGGAAACTACCCTTTCATCAAGATTAACATTACCGCATCTACAGGTATATTCAGCACTGACTAGAGTTGTGTCTACCAGAGAAATACAACAGGTGTGGATTTCCATTCTGCTGACCAAACGTAAGACAGGTATGTCTTCTCATAAACACTCTCCCAAGGTCTTTTTTTTAGCTGAGCAGCACACAGTTAAAATAACAAGTCATCTTGTTTTGTTGGGTAAAAGGTGAGAGGCCAGGAGCTGGAGGGGGTAGGGAGCAGTGAAGAGAGAGGAGTGCTAGAAAATGATCTGAAATGATCAATCTCAAAGCCAATTCAGAACTCCTGTATTTTATGTCGTGATAACAGTGTATTTTACCACAAGGAGGGTTCTCCCGTGTGCAGTTTACATGCTGAGATCTCTGGGGGAGAGGACAGGTCAAGGTTAGCATGGCAAATCCCAACCTTTTGCACATCCCTGTCAACTATTTTTTAAAAGTGAACAAAAATGAAAACTACCAAAAATTAAAACATTAGTTAGTTAGGTACAGCTCTACTTACTGTAGCTACAAATCCTCTAGGGAAAGACTAGGGTACTATTTTGGATGTGAATGGCCGTTACCTAAACAAAGCTTTTAAGGTAACTGTAAACAAGATCCTCTGTTTCCATGTCAATAAACCAACCGCTTCTGCCTCCTGCACTGCACGTTGAAACAAAGTCAAAAGCTAGGTTATACTAAATATAATAGAGATCAAAACATGTCTACACACAATGAGGGAAGGAAAACTACAGGCTGTGCATCAGGTACTAAGGGGCACGACCCACCAGCCAGCCCCGGTAGAAACCAGATGCCCTTTCTCCTATCCAGGGTAGGGAAAGGGGCTGAATAATAATTTCCCAAATTTGCCTTGAAATATCTGTCCTCTTTAATTTTACTAGCTTTCTGAAATGTCTAGCCAAGAAGTCAAAGAGTAAAAAAATATTGTTCAAATATCCATTATCACCTTGCAAATGATCATCCCTGAAATTAAATGACCACAAAGTGCAAAAAGGCTGGGTGGACTTTGGCATGTTCAGTGCCAAACTTAAGAGTGAATGAGGTTTTTTCTGGTGGGATAGGGGCTGCTTGCCTGACCTCTGATAGAGACGGGGAGTAAATCTGCAAAATCAATGCAGGTACACCAAAAGTGACCAGGTTTTTCTTTTCTTCTCCTCCTTTCAATGTTAAAACCCAAAGGGACTTGGAAGATTCCTTTAGTGCCACTCTTTTATTTTAGAGAAAAGGACACAGGCCCAGAGGCAGGGTACAACTTGCTCAGGTTTGAAAGAGGTAGCTGGGACTAGAACCTGTCCCTGTGCCTTGTCCTATTACCCCACCACAGAGAAGTGAAGTTCCAAGCAACGCAGCACAGCATCCCAATGTCACCTCGGGGACCCTGCTTTGGCAGATATATAAAAACTGTTGGGAAATTCTGTAAGGCATAAAGGGAAGGGAGGCAAGCAGAGCCAACACAAAGTCTAAATAAAACACTACGCATTTCCCCCCACCCTCACCCCCCATTAAATGTATTATTATATTCTGATACTCTTTCTTCCCTTCCTCTTCTGACCTCTACCTAGAGACATTTTCCCCCCTCAACACCAGGCTTTAAAACCTTCTAATGCTCTAAAACTATCCACACTCAGAATAAAGGATCCGAGAAAGGAAAAACAAATCACTTTGAAACCCAAGGCCTTATCAGCCTTAGATTTCACGCCATCTGGAGTCACCACTGGATGCCCAGCTTGGCCCTGGGAGCGCCTCCTTTCTTTCTCAAACCCCATTCCAAATCCCAAGTGCCCGAGAGGAACCTGTTGCCTGGACCTCGGATTAATTAGCGCCCCCTCGCCTCTTCCCCACCCGGCCCCCGCCGCCCCAGTGAGGGAGGCTGTGCCTCCTGAAAGCCAGCTCCCCCAGCCACTGCTGGTAACGCGTGCTGTGCTCCGCTGACAAAGAAAAGTTGCCTTTGCTTTCTGGTAGTTTCTTTGCATGGTCCTTTGGCCCGAAAAACAGCCTCCCCCTCAAGCCGACCCCTCCCCCAAGCCCATGCTTGGCAGCATCTGGAGCTGCTGTGGGACAGGCTCTGAAAAGAAAACCCAAAATCCAGCCATGGCAGCAAACTTCAGAGCCAACTCGCTAGCTCTGCTAAAAAGTACCCAGCTCTCAGCACCGAAGCGAAAGAAGGCACTGTCCCTTTAAATGGGGCTGTCAATGCTCAGATCGGTCCTGAAAAGGGGGGGCAATGACAACAACGAAAACCAACCTACCGTCTTGGAATCTAACTCATGGTGGGGCTGACCTAATACTTTATCTACACTTGCTGGGTCTGCGAACGTGACGAAACCGAAGCCTCTGAAATGAGACAAAGAGGGAGAAAAACAAACAAGAAAATGTGACACCGTTGAAAGCAACAAGGAGTGAACCCTAAAGCAGACCGGAGAGCAAAAGTTGCCCCCACACCCCCCACGGCCCTCCGTCCGCCCCCTCGGATCCAGCCCCCCACCTCGCAACAAAGCACACCAAGGTTAATGGGGGAAGTGGGACGGGGCAGGGCGGGTGGAGGTAACTTCGGGAAAAGCTGGTGTCTCCACTCTCTCGCCACCTCAGTTTCCTCGCCTCCTCCCCTCCCTTCCTTAACGCTTTGTTTTATTCCGAAGAAAGCCAGGCACTTAGGAGACATCCATCCAGCTCTCTGAGGGGGGCTTAGGAGTTTAGGGAGCCGGGAATGTGGGGAAGCATACATTAAAAAAAACTACGTGGAAAGTGAATGAAGCTGAATGTCATTCTAAACAAGAAAAAGAGCAAACGAGGGAATGACTGAACGCGGAGATGGTATCTCGTATTCAGAGTTCAAGCCCCAATTTACAATAACCTTCGGGGTTCCAGGGGCGAGGGTGGGGGAGAGCGACGTTCTGAGAGCCACATGCCTGAGCCACATTCTAAATCCGCTTAGCTACTTCCGAAGACACCTCCAAAAATAACACCTAAACTTTGTTCTAAAATAAAGACAAAACCCAGAAGGGAATGGTTTACCTGGAGCGTTTCGTAGTGGGATCTCTCATGACCATACATTCTCTAATTTCTCCAAATTTGCTAAAATAGTCTCTAAGGCTATCTGTAGAGAGAGAGAGAGAAAGAGAGAGAGAGATGGGGGGTGTGGGGGGGGGAAGCAATACAAATTTTGATCAAGGACAAAAACCAAAAGTAGTTTTCTGTTGTTATTCTGTGTTGCTTTTGCATTTTTTGCACACGCGGGGGAAATTCGGCAACAGAGGTCGCGTAGAGGGCTCAGAAAGGATTTGCTATTTAAAAAAATAACCTTGCACAGGAGAAGTGGGGAGCCGGTGGCGGGGTGGGGGGGCTCCTACACCGGGATAACAAAGAGCCATAAAGAAGCCAGGAAGGGGGCCCGCGCGCCCCCCCCCCTTACCTGGTGAGGTCTGCCAGCTCAGTCCGCCGATAAACATTTTACTGGAGGGAGAAAACATAACAGAAGTGAGCACCGATGTCAGATCGGCCATTTTGACGTGTAACTTACAAAAGCTGGAGGAAAGCGGGGGCAGCGGGCGAGCGCGAGCCGGGCGGTGGGCTGGGGGGGAAGGTGACGGCGACACGCCACCCAGAGGTGTGCAACTTCCTGGGGGGGGCCGCGGAGGGCTGGGGGGCGCAGGAGATGCCGGGCTCAGCGCACCGCCGTCCCCGCCGCTGCAAGGAGAGCGAGCCCGAGGCGGCGCGGTGGGCAGCGGCTGGAAACTTACCCGGGGTCGTGCTGGGAGTCGTTGGCGCTGCCCGAGGTGCCTTGGCTCCCATTTGCCTCCATATCTGAGCCCCCCCGCCCCCCCACCCCCAAAAAGCCGAGCCCCACAGCGATCGGAGCGGAGCGGCGGCCGGCTCCGAGCCCCGAGCTCTCCCTCTCCCTCCTCCCCCTCCTCCGCCCCCCCGCCCGGGTTCCTCCGAGTCTCGGTGCGAGCGGCGGAGCCGGGGCAGCGGCGAGAGCCGTCACACGTGGGCTCGGCTTAGCTCAGCCCTGCTGCTCGCACACCCCCCGGCCCATCCCCACCTCCCCCCTCCTCCTCCCCACCCCCATCGCCGCCGCCTCCCCCTCCTCCCAGGCGCACGTGGGGCGGAGTTCTAGAACGTCGTGTAACCAGTGCGGTGACGTCACGCACCCCGGCGCGGCCCCCGCCTGCCCGCGCGCGCACAGTCGGCCCCCTGCGGCCGGACCCGCGGGGGCGGCGCGCGAGCCCCGCGGCCCGAGGGCCCCGCCTCCGGGCGAGCGGGTGCGGGGCGTGGGGCAGCGCACCCCGACTTTCTTGGATCACATGGGCTACAGGGGGGCGGGTGGGTCGGGGGGAGGGGGAGGCACGGGAGCTATAGCGGCGGGTCTTCGGCGGGGCCGGGCCGAAGCAGGCGCCCCCCACCCCCGTGAGTCCGGCCTCTCCATTCAAGTTCGCTGGCCGCGGTCGCCGGGATCCGGGGATGGCACCAGACGCCCGCCCAGCCCTGCGCCCTTTTTTCCAGCCACCGCGCAGAAATTTAGGTCAAGGACGTCGGGATCAAACCCAAACCCTGGCGCTGCTCGGGCGGCCCGCGAGACCCCCCGCCCCCCAGGATCAGGGGGGCGTCAGGATTACGGAGACCCTCTCGCACAGACACCAGCCACAAGTTTTATTTTCCTTTCGCGCAGGAAGTTCTCTGGCTCTCGCTCCACACCGTCACGTCTTGCGCCGCTCCCCGCCCTTCCCCGGCAGAGGTACGAATCCGTGCCCGGGGAAGGTTATTTTGGAACTTTGAGAAGCTGATGCGGTTCCCGTGGTGAGAAAGTGCCGAAGAAAGGGTTTCCTCGTTAATCATACTGCCTTTAAAAAAATAGAATAAAATAGGTGGATAGGGGTCAAGGTCGAATGATGGGGGTTCAAAGCAAATTTTTGTATATAGTGAAAAATAGTTTTGAAGCGTCTCTGGGATGGCTGGAAAGGTGGTTATTTCAGGAAATCCCTCTCCAACTCATTCGTTATGTTTGTATTATTTCTGTACTGAGATAGTACAACGCATGCAACTGAAAGAGTCCACTGCTCCCTGCCATCTGGGGAGGTAGCTGAGGGTACTTTCAGACACACTCAGAGCCCCCCCCCCCCACATACACACAACTTTGGAGCTGCCACACAGTAGGTGCTTAATAAATGCTGACTTTATCCCTTCCGGTACCAAAAACTCCAAAAAGATGTTTGTAGCTTTCCAAAAGCATTTCACACTTCTCCAGCAGAATTCAGGCTTGATTCAATTTATAGGGTATTTAAAACAGTAAGGATACAATTATCCTTACTGTGTTTACATTATTACAATAAATTGAGTTAATATGGCATGAGGGGCAACAAAGTTGTGGTTCATCAAATACTCAGATTAATGTTCAGCATGAATTGATGTCCAATTAACACTTCTCCATTAATTTCCATAGAATTAGGACTCAGTGGTATACACTTAACACCAAAATTCACTGTAGGTCTTGGAAAAGTGAATTACTACTTAGAAAATTTCAACACAACTCAAAGCCTTGGGTGACCAGACTCTTAATCTCCCTGTCTCCTAAATTGGGATAATTCCTCCCTGACAGGATTGATGGGGTGAGAGGAGGAATTGAAGTCAACAAATGTAAAAGTCCTTTTTTTCACTGCAAACCTATACGGGTCAGGCTTATTATCAATCATTCCTTCATATGATTTTTAGGAGGCACTTTAAAGCTTTAAACCACAAGCCCAAGCATTCTCCGTAACTTCAAGCTGCTTCCCGAATCATCTTAAGGTCTTACGTGTTGGGAGAACCATTTGTTACTGTGGTAATTGTTTATTACGATGATTCTCAATAACAAAATGCAGACAACTGAGCTAATTGGATTGTGTTTGGAATTTTTACGATAGAACCACAGACCATCAAAGGTAGAAAGGCCTTTCCTGATCCAACCCCCTCGTTTTATGTCAGGGTCTCAGAGGGGCCAAGCTCACCAGGCTGTGCCCCAACCCAACCAGTCAATTCCTAAGAGAGGCTCTAGACATCCAACCAGTGCCCTTTGGCTTTGCTGCCTGCGTATTTACTGTCCTTCACATGGCGAGAGTGGGGTGCCCTTGTTCCCTCTTGTAGATCTACACAAGCTGGCACAGAACTGAATTAAAATCGCGAGAGGGGCTAGCACAGCAGTTGCAGTGAGAGCTAGCTCTTAAATCTCCATTACTACATTGTTTGCGCTTATTTATTTTTAACTTATAGGCAGTGATATTTACTTTCTGTGGTCTATAATTTATGAGTTTTGGCAAATGCTTGGAGTTAAGTAACCACCACCATAAACAAGATGCAGAAGTCTCACTGTCCCCCAAAATTCATCATGCTGCCCCTTTGCACTGTTGTTTGTAATAGCTTTGTTGTTGTTGCTGTGACTAGTATGCATTTCTTCTCCAGCGCACTCACTTAATAGCCCTGGGACAGGAGAATTCCAGCAGGTCAAGGTCAGTCCTCCAGCCCATGACACTGTTGGACACTCACTCCTTGTATAATGGCTACTATTCCCTTGGCATTCTTGATGCCCACATTCTTCTGCTTTTCCTCCTACCTCTCCAGCCATTCTTTCCCGCCTCCTCTGCCTTGCCTTTAAATATTGGTGTTCATTCTGTCCCCCAGCTACACAACCGCTCTGGGTGACCTCCCAGGGATGGGTTTAAATACTCAACATTTCCAACCTGACCTCCCATAGAGCTCCAAGCTTTGGTTAATTTTCTATTCAACATCTTCACTGGGCTTTCCTAAAGGTACCCCAAACTCAACAAGTCTAAAAACTTGCTCTTTTCCCCTAGATCTGAATCTTTTCTAAGTTTCCCTCTACCAGTGAACAGAACCCCAGCAACAAGGTTGACCCCTCTCCAGACTGAACCCTTCCCATGTGCAATCTATCATGAAGGTCTGTGGCATGTGGTATTTAGGTCGTCCTGAATATCTGCCTCCTAGATCTCTCACTTGCACCACTGTAATAGCCTCCTAAACATTCTTTCCACATCCAATCTTACTCCACTAATGTGCCTGCAAAGCTTTCCTTAACCTCTCTGACCAGGTCAAATCCCCCTTGGTATGCACTGTTATCCTGCCAGAATGTCCTCTGTGTACCTTACCCTGTGTGATCATTTGCTTTATTGCTCTTCTCCCCCACCATGCCATAAGCTCCAGCCCATTGCTGCTCTCCCTATATTGCCACCGTGCCTGTTGGTGCATGGTGGATGCTCAGTAAATATTTGTTGAAAGACTGAAAGGATGGATGAATGAATGAAGGTCAACTTCTAATTTCGTTGTAGGATTTTGCTTTGGGCATCCACGTCCATACGTCAGATTGACTGTAATATTTCCTTCTTGTATTGCCTTTGTCTAGTTATACTGGCCTCATAAAATGAATTGGTAAATGTTCCTTCTTTTTTCATTTTCTGGAACAGTGTGTATAAAATTGGAATTATGTGTTCCTTGGATGTTTGGTAGAACTTGCTGGTAAAACGTCTGGGTCTGGAATAAACATTTCTAGGTTGATTTTTAACTACAGATTCCATTTCTTTAATGTCTGCGTGTCTCCTCAGGTTTTATAGTCTTCTTGAGTCAATTTTTACACATTAGATTTTTCAAGGAAATTATTCATACCATCTAGAGCGTCATGTTTATTAACAAAATACTGTTCCTAGTTTTCTCAATATATTTTCTCTGCTGCACCTATCCATAATGTCCTTTTTTTTTTTTCAAATATTGTTTATCTCTTTTCTGGGTCAGTTGTGCCAGAGATCTTCCTGTTTTAACTAGTGTGTCTTTCTACTTTCTAGTGTTTTCAAAGAATCAGTTTTTAGTTTGTTAACACTGTTTTCCTGTTTCATTAATGTTTTGCTTTTACATAGTAGTATATATCTTATACCCATATATGAGAACATATATAAGAATATATCCCATATATAAGAGTATGATATGTTTTCTATTATTAGTATATATTTTATATTATTTTCTTCCTTCTGCTTTCTTTGGGTTTATTCTGTTGCCTTGTTCAAATCTTAAGTTTTAGGTAAGTCACTTGTAAACAGCATACAGCTGAATCTAGTTCATTTACTTATATGATCGACTAGTAAGTTTACCGTAGTCTATTTACATTTAATGTGAATACCGATATTTTTAATGTAACTTAAGGGCACAAAAATATATTATTTTTTGTTGTTGTTTGTTTTTTTGTTTGTTTTTTATATCTTTTTATATTTATAGAGAGTAATTATTTTATCTTCAATGCATATTTATTTTTATTTTACTTTTGACAGATAGAGAGAGAGACAGAGACAGAGACAGCTAGAGAACCGAACTGTGGGAACTCCCCAGTTCAGCATGTGGGTCCTGCCTGGGCCGGAGCCGGGATTCGATCCTCGGTCCTCGGGGCCTCAAAGCGAGCGCTCAACCCGCTGAGCCGCCCCGGCTTTCCCTAAAAAAAAAATATATTATTAATACTTAGAATCTGGCATAAACACACTGTCATCATTGGGTATATTCATGGCCCTATTTTATTGTATTTTTGATATTATGAATACTTTTAACCCTACTATTCAACTAGAGAACTAAAACAGTAACAATGACAGCTAACTACCTTTGTGCACCTCTAGTCTTTTCCCCTATTTGAAGTAACCACCGATTTCAATCTTGTATATATTATTCTTTTGCTTTTTAAAAAGTTTTATCTAATTTTTTATCACATACTTGTTTTACAATTTTCTGAGGTTTATGTTTTTTACTTAACATGGTATTATTTGGGTTCAGCTACATCTGATTGCAGTTCCTTCTTGCTCTTGGCTGTGTAGTATTTCATCATATGACTATGCCGCCATTTAGTTTGCCCACTCTCTTATCATAGGCTTTTGAGTTGTTCCAATTTTTTGCTATTACAAGCAGTGCTGTAATGAACATTCTTGTCTTTTGCTATGTGTGGGTAAAAATGTCTCTGTGAAGTAATTACTGGATGGACCATAAAATAATGTGAATATAAAATTTTATATAATGCAAAACTATTTTTCAAAGTGTTATTCCAAATTAGATTCTCACTATCAATGTAAGAGAGGCTATTGATCCACTGATTTCAGACATTTTTGAATTTGTCTTCATTCTCATTCTGTACCTTTTATTTATTCTCCTTGCTCTGTTTTTTGGTTACTTCTTTCTTCTAGTCTATTGATTTGATCAATAATTTTTTTTCTCCTTTCCTCTTTCATTTAGAAGTTGTAAGTCCTATCTCTAGTCTTCTAGTGATTACAATTTTAAACCAGTACACTTGACCCAACCCCCCTAAAACTATACTATAAGCTAAGAATGATTCTTTCTTACATCCTTTTACATGTTGTTGTTGCTTGTTATTTTAGACCCACCTAGTTTTTATACCTCTAAATTTAATCACTGTTGTAATTTTAGTTTTATATAGTCATTGTTTATATTTGTCCAGGCTTACCAATTTATTCACATTTATTTCTAACATACTATTTTTTTTTTCTAGATATCAGCCCTTTTTCTTGAAATATATCCTTTAGTAATTTTTTCAGGTTATATGAGTGACATGCTTTCTCCATTAATATAAAATTGTCTTATTTCACTCTTCTGCTTGAATGATGATTTCTCTGGATGTAGAATTTTAAACTGAAAGTTATTTTACCCTCAGCACTTTTTAAAATATGTCATGTCTTCTTGTTTCTCTATTTATTGTTGAGACATTTGCTGTCAGTCTGAATGTCATTCCTCTGTAGGTAATCTTTCTTTTCTTTCTGGTTTTAAGATTTTTCTTTGTCTTTGTCTTCCTGTATTTTTACTATGCTGTGTTGAGGTATGAATTTCTTTTCATTTACCTGGTTCAAGATTCATTGTACATTCAAAATTTTGGGGATTCATGTGTTTTATCAAATCTGGAAAATGATCAGCCCTTGTCTCTATAAATCCTGTCTGTCTTGCATTCTCTCTATTCTCTTCTTCTGGTACTCATATTATGGGTAAAATGCACCTTCTTCTTCTATGCAACACAGTCTGAACCTTTCTCTCAGCCTTTCTTTCACTGTGTCTCTCTTTACTTCTTCCTGGGCAATTTCCTCTCAGCCATTTGCAGTTGATTTCAGCTGTATCTCACCTGCAGTGTAACTCATCCATTGAGCTTTTCATTTCAATGACTCTACATGTAATTTCTAGAAGTTCTTTTTTATATCTACCTTTTTAAATAGTGTCTGGCTATTTCCTCATAGTTTCAAATGATCTTTTATGTCTTTAATCATTTTATTTATCTTTAATAATTTTTAATTCACTTATTTTATAGTCTGTCTGATAGTTCTGTTGACTAAGCTTCCCGGGACACCACGTCTTGCTATGGTGGGGTGTATCTGTGTATGTTTTGTAGTTTGGTGCTGGGCGTGTATTTTCACCTTCATTTTTCAGCTTCAGAGCTCCTGGACCGTACAGGTAAGGTGTACTCCCACCTGGACTTTACATGAGGGCTGAGCTGTAGTCCCCTGTTCTCAGCAAAGACTTTTTTTTCTCCTCTTTCCACTCACGCCAAGCAGACACATTTTCTTGTCTCCTTATGTCATTGGGGAGATTTTTTCCAATGAAGTTTTCTATAACAATTTATGCTTTTGAGGGTTGCAGCTGTATGTGGGGATCTCAGTTCCATCTCCCCACTGTGAATGGGCTTCAACCACAGTCTCCTTTCCACTTTGATGCTCAAACTTGAGGCTTTCAAGGCCAGCAAAACCCCGCTTGCTTGCTTCCGATGCCGTCCTCTCCCTCTTGCTTCTGGTACTGGGGGCCTTTCCTTATGGTCCATGAGCTCCTTTCAATGGATGTTTATGGCATTTTTATGAGTATTTATAGATGATTTTTAATGCAAAGATTTTCAAGTTATTTAGTCTGCCATATTGCCAGAAACGGAACTCATGTCCATTTCATTTTTAATATCTTCCACTTAGAATGCATATTTTTCTTAGAGAACTGTGGCATCTAAGATTTCTGATTAATTTTTCTTCTGAATAATCTTTTATGGGTGAGGCAGTCCTGGAATTAACCTTAGATGAGGCAAACATAGGTGAATGCAGCTATATATTATGTTCACCTGGGAACTTTAAAAAATACTGCTGCTTGGTCCCAGCCATGAGATTCTGATTTAACTATCTGGGGGACAGTCTGGGCAATGCTCTTTTTTAAAACTTCCCAAGCGATTCTAATGTGCAACAAGGCTGAACACAATTATTTTAAAACATACTGATGAAAACAAACCAACCATAATGATTGCTGGGCTCCATCCAGAATGTCTGATTTATTTTGCCTGAGGAGGGCTTTAAGGCATCATTTTTTTTTTTTTTTAATTCCCATGATGATTATAGTAAGGGTAAAAACCAATGTGTTACCGGGGCACATCTAGTTGGGAGGGAGGAGGTCAAATAACATTAGAATTGGAAGTATGAGGAATCATCTGGTCCAGTGAGACCTACTATCTGCATAACCGTCCATCAGACTCCTCTTTTTTTTAATTAAGATTTTTATTTTTATTGTTTGAAGAAGGTGAGAGAAAGAGAGAAGGGGGAGGGCCCAGAGCAGTCTCCATAGTTGTACATCATTAGCTATGACATGGTTTCATTCCATACAGGTGGATATGGGGCCACCCGGGGCAGGAACTGAACTGGGGGCCTCCTGCATGGGAGGCAAGAACCTTCGCTGCTGAGCCATCCCAGCCGTTACCAGTTGCTGGCACAGTTCAGCATATGGGTTTGCACGTACCGGGGTCAGGAACTGATCCCTGTACCTTGCAGTTGCGAGGCAAGCGCCCAACTGCTGAGCTATCCCAGAATCCCCAGAAATTCTTTAATTAGGCTGACCAGACATCCCATTTGAAATGGGACAGAAAACAACAGGGTTGTCCCATTTCAAACCGTATACATCTGCTCAGCCTATCTTTAATACTCCTCCAAGAGGTACAGCCTAATTCCCCTCCTCCTGAGTCTGGGCTGTACCTGATAGCTGTCTTCTAACGAACAAAATATGGAGGAAATGATGGTGGGTGAATTCTGAGGCTGGGTCATAAAAGGCACTGTAGCTGCCGCCTTGCTTTCTCTCTCAAATCACTCGCTTTGTGGGAAGCCAGGTGCCATATCCTGAAGACACTCAAGTAGCCTGATGGAGAGGCCCACATGGGGGAGAGTGGAGGCTTCCTGTCAACAACCCAACTGTTGCCAGACCTGTGAGTTAGACACCTTACAAGCGAATCTGCTGTCCCAGCCACACCTTTCAATGACAGCTACCCCAGCCCACATTTTGACTACAGCTTCATGAGAGGCCTTGAGCAGGACCTTTCAGCAAAGTCATTCCTAATGCCTGACCCTCAGAGACTGTGAGATCAAAAATGCGTAGTTGAAGCTCCTAAGTTTTGAAGTAATTTGTTACACAGAATAGATGACTAATACAGAGATACTACAAAATGCACTAAAATAGAGCTGCTTACTTTATAGGTTTGCAACAGGATTTATATGCTAACACTTATAGAGTGCTTCAGCTAGACTCTGGCCAAATGAACTGCATATTAGACATAAAGCAGTGATTGTGTATTATTAATGTGATCAGATTTCAACACATTTCATGTTCAATTACCTAAAATGCTCTTTTTGGAGCATCTCTTTGCTCATCTTCTAATCCCCACTGCACACTTATAAAAGGTCACCGTAAAGATATAAAAGTATATACGTGATTTAAATGTCTTGACTCGGTTACTAACAACCGTGAGCCTGTTGTCAAGTTGGAAAAGCAGGACTAATTTAAACACGCTCTTTTCACACAATGCTCTTGGTTTACTTTTTGCGATTGCATTTCACTGCCACACCTCACGCCTCGCTAATGAAAGAATCTGTCTGTTCACTTTATCTGTCTCCCATAGCCTCACAAGCCTCACTCTTAAGATTAGGCATGGCAGACTTGGCACCAAAAAAAACAAGACCATAGTTTTAGCAGAAAATGTTTTGTGAAATGAATTTTTATTCATGAAAATTCCACCACATATAAATTCAATGTCTAAAAGTAATGGGCCCTTTATATTTCCCTTAAATAAATAGCTTATTTCCTCAAGAATTATTACTTCTGAGCATGCTCTTAAATTCAGTGTTAGTTTGTTTTTCTCCAAAAAAGTAGAAAATAAGTATGTACATACAGATCCTAAGTTAGTTCTTTTTTAAGATATGTATAATATGGGAAAGCCAAGATGGTATCTTTCTAACAGAACCATAACTGGCAGTATAAAATATTTGGGGGGGGGGGGGAGACACGTAAAAAGGCAGGAGGTATGTGGCTGAGAGAAAGTGAAATTTTATTTATCAAACATTTGACATATTTAGATACAAAGGTTTATTTTTTTTAATTTAAGATTTATTTTATTGTTTTTGACAGAGAGAGACAGAGAGAAGGGAGAGAGGGCCCAGAGCAGTCTCCATAGTTGTGCATCATCAGTTTTCGACGTGGTTCCATTCCACACAGGTGGGTGGGGGGCCCGTGCAGGACAGAACTGGGCAGGGGCCTCCCCCATGGGAAGCTCGCAGCTGTGAGAACCGAACTAGGGAGGGAAATGCAAAAAGCTCCCTAATGAAAGTGAAATAATAAAATGTGTTTAGCCAGATTTTTTTTTTCTTCTTTTTACATTGGATACAGCTAGATACCAGGTGTGTGGTTGAAGAGTTATTCTTCCTTTTCTCGCTTCTGCCTTTCTCTTTCCTGTCTTTACTTCAAAATGATCACTCCCAACCAGGGCAAATGCTGCCTACAAGTCCAGCTGAGGAGGAGCAGGTCAGACTTCTAATTAATATCTAGAGCATTCACTGAATGACCCCGGAGGATCCTTCTACGTGTGATGGGGACAGGGATTGGACATCTTTCATCTTAAAGAGTTGAAAGAGATGGACAGTAGCTTGGGGTTGGGGGTGAGGCTGGTTCCAGCCCAGCAGGTGGCAGCTTGCTGAAGGCTACGCTCTATCTTGGTGCGCCCCCTCCCCAGCCCTGGCTCTCTCATATGAGTGAGGGGAGGGGAGGCATAAGCCGCAAGAATGAAACAGAACGTTACCATACTCATTAAAAATGTCCCAGGGCTGCTCTCATGCACCTTGACACTGCTTAACTGCTGTTTGTCATTCTGTCATCATTATTCTTCTACACATAGGTAAATATTTTATTAAACGTCTTCCCTGCTTGGCAGCGAGGGAGCCCTTTGCCTCCGAGACCTGGCCGTGGCCCAGGGCGGCCTGGGAGGGTGGGAGAACAGTGGGCTGCTTGAACACCCGACGGTGTTAATAGAGTAGCAGCCCTTCCACCTGGAAACCATTTCTCCTCCGGCCTCTCGGGCTTCATCGTCCATTTCTTCTTTTTTAATCAATTACCAACCTAGTCTTGATGAAAGGTGCCGGGCGCCCCGAAGAAAATGGCTGCGCCTTTTAACTCCACCTGGAAATGGTTGACACGGTGCCACCGTCACCTTCCCTTACACCTCTACACCCACTTGGGAGCTTGCCCCATCCCTACCATGACCTGCCTTGCCAACCAGAAATCTAAATGTCACAGCTGGAAATAGGCACAGCCGCTCCACCGAGGCCCCCTCGCCGTTCTGCAAGTGAAATCTGTGACCTCCGAACTGCCTGTAGTCATTCCCCGCGCCTAGCCCCGAGCCCCACCAGCTTGCCAATTTGCCCACAAGCTTGTGGCTCAGGCTCACAAACGCACCCATTAGTGTGGCTCAACACTGAGTCCACTTCAAAATTCCTGGCTGTTTACCACTTACGCGGGGTTGGAGGTGGCCACAGCAGCCATAGTAGCATGGCTGTAGTGTCATCGCAGCCTATCTTTGAGTCTTCAGGAGGCCACCTAGGCGATATCGACTATATTTCCCTGACAAATTCCAATTCCGAAGGACTGGGGGTATAACGCCCTCTTCTGGTGGATAGTGGGAATGCCTTCTTGCACCACGCATTTCAGTTCCCTCTACTGGCAGAGAAAAGAGAAAACTCTCTCTGGCCTCAGGGCCCCGATTTCAGACTTCAGGGCCTTGCTGTCAGATTCTGAGACTCAAGCCCCACATATCCAGAGGTTTTCTGGAGTTGAAACCAAGATCTACCAAAATAGCCCACACTGCAATTTCTATAACTACCAAACAGCTAATTCCAAGTGACTGAATAAAACTAATGAAAGAAAAGAAAGAAGAGGGAGGAAGTACTATAATCTTGGAAGGGGGGATTTAGGTAGGTTGAAATGAACATGATATTGACAGAGACAGAAGGAGGAAAAGAATGAGAAAAAGATTATATGTGGGGACAATAGAGGACAGACTGTAGAGCAAATTGCTGAGTAAGACAGTCATGCTAAAAATAATACTTCTTGGAGAAGGCGTAAGAAGTAGAAGTGTGGCAGTGCCCATGGGTGGGAGGATCTAGAGACTCTGTGTACAAACACCCAGAATTAGAACAAGATGAAGAAGGGACTATACTCCAAAAGGAGAAAGAATGAACTTAAGAATAATTTGAAGCAAACCAGAATTTCGTCACCATCTTCTTGCTTTCAGGGATCAAATCATGTGGGAGGCCTCTTCAACAGGGGCTGGCCATGCCTCTGGCTTCTCAACAGGCCCCCAAGACCCCATTACCCACTCGGCAGATGCCACACAAGGAAAGAGGGCAAGACCTTGTTTTGTATCTTTGAGTCTGAGTCATAGACAATCATGAGCATTCAAAAAATCAATTGCCCCAGTGGCTGATGGGGATGCCTGGCTTGACAGAAGGCGTTCATGAAGAAGACCCTGGGGAGTTAGCTGATCATAGGCTTGATGTGAACCTACAGTGCAAGGAGGCTGTTGAGAACCCTAATGCAATCTTAGGCTCTATTAATAGAACAGCAGAGGGTGGAAGGAGGGAAGCAATAATCCCAGTGCGTGCTGGCGGGTCAGGCCACATGCAGTTTTATGCTCAGTCTTGCAGGCTATATTTTAAGAGAGGCACTGGCAAATTTAAGCCTGTTCAGAAGAGTGTGAAAAGGATTAGATGCCGGTATTTAGACAGCACCGAGATTAGCTTGATGGTCCTTTTACAATTGGTACTATCATTGCACGGAAGATACAAAATCTCAGTAGTCAGTACCAGCAATCATGTGTTCAATGTTTATTTAAACTCCTTGAGTTTTTGGGGGAACCCTCTCTATATAATGGGATAGATAATACCCTCTACTCAACCTACCTACAAGCATAGTTTGAAGGACAGAGTCTGCTCATTTGGGCTGGTGTGTACTGAGCAGCTAGTTACAGTCAGCTCTGTGCCAGGCACTGAGTCATCAAGAAGAGCTTGAAGTCTAAATGGACAGACAGGCCCACAAACAGGTACGTTGCATTTAGTGTGACAGATGGTGATATATACATGCATTGATTTGCAATGAGATGCAATCAATTTCTTATATGGAAAGAGTTACAAGAGAGAAGAACCAAGTCTTTCTGAAGATGCACTTGCATGTGCAGAAGGAGGAAAAGGAATCACCGGCCATCAGGGAGGAGAGGCCATGAGTAAGGAAAGATTAGAACCAGGAAAGTTGAGCCACAAAGGACAATGAAGGGTCTCACTGGTGTCAGATGCCACCAAGAAGTACAGGAGGAGGAGGAGGAGGAGGAGGAGGAGGGAAGCTTCAGACCACTCCCTGGAGGTGGAGATCAGGTGCTCGTTCCTAGTGGCCAACAAACACGTTTCAGGAAAATGATGGAAACAGAGACAGACTTTATTTAGGAAGTTTGTGGAAGGATGCATTTATTGGTGACCTACTACACACCTAGCATGGGACTACACACAATGGGAGTTCAAGAAGCATAAGACTTCGTTGGAGTCCACTTCAATATTGGTTGGTGAGTTAAGACTAACTCCTATAGATTCATTAGGTGACTGACCAGATGTACCATTTTAAATGGGACAGAAAACAACGGTACTCTCCCGTCTCAAACGGTATGTATGGTCAGCCTATTGACACCTTGAGTTTAGCGCAGTGAGACTAAGTTAACCAGAGGTACCCTTTGAAATGGGACAGTACTGTTGTTTTCTGTCCTGTTTAAAATGGTACATCTGGTCATCCTGTCCATTAGTGAATAATGGAAGTTTATATGAATTGTTCAACAGGGTGAAATAGACAGATGGTGGTTTAAACGGCCAGCTGGTCGACCCAGGATGATGTTCCTTGTGCTTGTCAATGCCAGGAGAAAAAAGAATGGCGTTAGTGCCCTCTACACATGATCCTAATTTCCCCCTTTGCCTTGTTTCTTGTGAAGTGTCCCAGAAGTATTTGGAAATGTGATTCTTGTCTTAACATTGCTCATGTTTGCTCCTGTTTTGTTATATACCAATGAAATTAGTATTACTCTACCCTGCACACATTCTAGATCTAGCATGCGTTTTTTTCCATCAGTGGGTTTGTGTTTGGTTGATTAGTTATTCCTGTATAACGTAAGATGACAAAAGCTGTAATACAGAGAAGTGATTGTGGAGGTTGCAGGAGGGGACATAAGCTCCAGAACTGGTTTCTGTTTTTCTTTTTCTTTTTTAGGTGGGTAGGTAGGCAGGTTAGTAAGGCATGTGGATTACTTGCAGATGGTTGAAATTCCCCTCTTACCAAACTTGTGACTGACGTAAAATAGAGGGAATTAAACTAAATGGCGTTGGCTACACATGCCCTCAGTCTCCTTGATCTGATTCGTGAGCCCTCAGGGATTGCTGGATCAGTTCTGTATAATCGCTCAGATCACTTCTCTGGACTTGAGTGCCCCCATCCTTACCATGTCCAATGTATCTTTTGTATGTTGGCTTCTTCCACAGGTTACATTTTTGCAAGGAAACATAAATTAGCACAGTCAGTTCAGAGAGGAAGGAGTGCTGGAAATCTACCTTCTGGACTAGCTCTTCCTCTAACCTGCCCTCTGGCACTCCCCCAGAATTAGTGTCCCTCTGAGTAGCCAGAGAGGTCCTTATGAGATGCAAACCACATCTCTCCAGCAGCTTCCTGCTGCGCTTAACACCTATGGTGTTGTCTAAAACACCTCATGTGATCTGATTGATTATGGCCTGCTTCTCCAACTTATCTCATGCCACCATTCCCTATATGTCTCAAAATAAATACATAAATAAACTTCCCTCCTCAGGCCCTTAGCATATGCTGTTCCTTCAGCATATAAATTACAAATGGTCTTTCTCCACTCACTGTAGGGCTGTCTACTTTTCAAATCTTAGTTCAAATACCACCGCCTCAAAAAATGCCTTTTCTGATCAACCTCTAAAGTTGCCTCCCCACCCATTGCTTTCTAATTCGCTGCCTTGTTTATTTCCTGCTGGGAGCTCAGCTGAGGGTCTCAATTATCCTCTATTTGAGTCTTTCCATGTGGCAGCATGGGCTTCCTAACAGCATGGAAGCTGAATTCTAAGAAGAAGGAAGCAAAAACACAGAGGTTGAAAATATTCGCCACCTATCCGCAAATCCTTTGCTAGCACATTATCCTATTTTATCTTCTTCTTAGCACTACTCACTCTCTAAAATTACTGTGCTAATTTATGTTTCCTTGCTAATTGCCTGCTCCCTCCCCCTATCCATGAGGATGCAAAATCCATGAGAGTAGAAACTTTGACTATCTCCTTCAACTGCATATGCCCAGCATAAAGGAAGTACCCAGGAGACACTGGTGGAATAAGTGACCTTTAAATGTTTAGAATTAAAAGAGAAAGAAACAATTAAGATGGACATGAAGTGCAGTGAAACACACACATATACACATATTCACACAAAAAATCAGGGCTGTGGAGAACTTTTCAGAAAGAGAACTGTGACTGAGGGGTGGAGAGCCCCCCCCCCCCGCCGCCCCACAGTAGACCATGTACGAACAAAATCATATTTGCAGCCCATCCACTCCTGCTGATCAGAACTCATCACAGAGTTGGACAGAGAAGGTGGTGACTCAGGCACAGGGACCCAGAACACATAAGACCCTCCAGGTGACCAGGATCACAACGCAAAGCTGGACTTTAAAGGGAAGTAGGTTGTGCCCAGATGTCATAGGTCACCAGCCGGAGGATGTCAGTAACAATATCCTGAGGTCCTAGGCCGGGCACAGGAAGGCTTTGGCTGCTTAACTTGAGCCTAAACCAGCAGAGCAAGATGACCTTGGTTTAACCCAATTCAAGACAGCATCTCCTACGTGAAAACACTGTGCTATGTGCCGTGGGTGATGGAGAGGTGAGAGGCGTGGGACCTGCGCCCCAGCTGAGGCCAGCCCATGGGTACATCAGGCAGATGTGAGGACGGCTCTGACACAGGATGGGAGGGGCTCGGTGGCAGGGGACGGAGGCCAGCAGCAGGGCCTTGCAGACAAGAGAGAAGCAGAACCGTTTCCCCTGAGGGGCCCGTGTGGGAGGTGGCTGGCCAGGAGGGCCTTCCACAGGCACAGGACACTCTGTGGACCCCTGAGGAGCTCTATTAGGCCGGAGGAAGGCAGGGCCTGCAAGTCGGTGCAAGAAGAGCAATTTCTTATGAAAAGTTCCAGGAAGTTCTCTCAGAACAATGCCCAAAGTCAGTAGCTGGAGTCAAGGATTGAGAGCAAAGGAGAGGTGGTTTTTCAAGCAGAAGACTGCAGAGCAGTTTTATAGCTTTACTAGAAGAAGGGGAAAGAAGGCTGGGCAAAATCACAGGCGGCTCTGCAGGGATGGAAGAAAAGTCCAGACGGGAGCATGTTGTGGGCGTGTTGTGATTGAACCACATAATACATGACCCTTGGTATGTGTGTGTGTGTGTGTGTGTGTGTCTGTGAGTGTGTGTGTGTGTTGTGGGGGGAGGGGAGTATGGGGTGGGGTCTGGGGTAGAGGGTAATTATAAAAGCAATAGAGTTTTTTTTGTGTTTGGATCTGGACAAACATTCTGAAATTAAAGTGGCGTGCACCCATGTTCATAGCAGCATTATTTACAATAGCCAAAGGGCAGAAACAACCCAGTGTCCATCAACATGAGTGATAAACAAAATGTGGCATAGATATACAATGGAATTTTATTCATCTATAAAAAGGAATGAAGAAGTGACAAGGAATGAAGAATGTGAATGAAACTTGAGGACATTCTGTTAAGTGAAATAAGTCAGACACAAAAGAACAGATACTCTATGATTCCACTTATATCAGGTACCTGGAATAGTCAAATTCATAGAGACCAAAGTAGAATGGCGGTTGCTAGGATCTAGGGGGTGGGGACAACAGGAGTTATTGTTTGATGAGTACAGAGTTTCAGTTTGAGATGATAAAAAAAGTTTTAAAAATAGATTAAAAATAAGTACTGAAAATGAAGATTGGTAATGGTGAATGTACTTAATATCTCTGAATTGTATGCTTAAAAATTATTAAATGGTAAATTTTCTGCAATATATATTTTACCACAATAAAAAAAAAAAATTAAAGTGGAAAAATAAACAAGTCAAGAATATCCAGGATAGTTCTGAGAAAGGAAAATAATGGGGAGATGAAACCCTACCAGACATTAACACAAATAATATAAAACCTCAAGAAGTGCGACAACGCCCTTGATGACAGACCAGGGAATAAAGGCCCAGATCCGTCAAGGCTCTCATGTATAGGAAAGCTGTCATCTGGAAACAGTGGGTAAACCGTGCTGGGAATAACTGGAGCCATCAGGAAACAACGAAGCTGGATCCTTAGCTCATACTTAACTGCATGAAGAACTCCAAATGGACAGATTGAAATGTGAAACACAATGCCACACAGCTACCAGAAGGAACCGGCTGAGAATTCTTGTTTAACCTCAGAGGGTGAGCATGTATGAGCTGTGACTTTGGGTCAGTCCTGTAACCTCTCTGTGCCATGTCATGGAATTGTTATGAGCACTGTAGGAGTTAACACACACCACGTGCTTGTGACAATGCCTGGCAGACATAATTCAGAAAGTGGCCACAACCACCGCCATCATTATCATCAGCAAAGGCGTGAGGACATTGTATAAACTGATATGGAAAACATATCAATTTATATTATTAAGTGGGGAAAAAAAGCAAAGTTCAAAGCAGTGTGCGCAATATATTATCCTTGGTTTTAAAAGGAAGGCGGGGATGCTGGGATGGCTCAGCGGGTTAAGCGCTTGACTTGCAGCCCTGGGGTTCAAGGATCAAGTTCCAGCACTGGCCTGTGCGGACCCATATGCTGAGCTGCATGTGCCCTTAGTTCGGTTCTTGCCGGGGTGAGCTTTCCATGTGGGAGGCTCCCAGCTTGCGGGGCCGTGCCTCCCATGCAGGAGGACCCCAGTCCAGTTTCTGCCCTGAGTGGCCCTGTGACCACCTGTGGAACGAACCTATATTGAAAACTAATGTACAACTATGGAAACTGCTCTGGGCCCTCCCCCTTCTCTCGGTCTCTCTCTGTCTCTCTCTCTCTCTGTCAAAAATAAATAAATAGATAAATAAATAAAAGAAAGGTGGTAGAAAAAATACACATGAATGTATTGTCTATATATATTTGTAAGTATATACTTACATAGATGCACATACACAATATACATCTTTGGTCAGGCTACTGCATTGCACAACTCCAGGGGTACAATCCCATTGTATTCCATGTCAGCATCTCAATATAAATGGTGTCTCTTAGAGTTGTACACCAGGGTGGCCCTGCTAACTGGGCTGAAGGTGGTCACAAGAACAAAAGGAACCAAATGACACTGGTTGCCTGTGGGGAAGAGACGTAGGTGGCTTCGAACAGAGGTAGGAAGGAAGCTGTTCACAACACAGCTTTTGTGTCTTTTCAGAGTGGAACTCTGTACATGTGTTATGGAATGCTCCTCCCCCCAGAAATTAAATAAATAAAAGAAGCTGTGAAATAAATAAATGTACACATATAAAAGTAATACATAAAAATAACAATATAAGTTAGACAATTTGAAAATACAGAAAAGTATGAGGAGAGAATTGTAATTAAGCATGAATTTTGTGGTTGTATGTCTATCAGGAATGCTTTAAAAGGCAGCCTTGTGTAGGGCAGGAGTGGGTCAATTACAGTCCCGGGCCATATCTGACCACCACCTGTTTTTGTAAATAAAGTTTTATTGGAACACAGCCACGCACATTTGTTTATATATCATCAATGGCTGCCTTTCTGCTTCATTAGCTATTGAGTAACTTTGATTTTGGTAAATTATTTGTTGCCATTTTGAGTTCAATCTCTAAATCTATCTAGTTCAATCTATAAATGCCTTGGCATGAGTCCACTAAAAGGCACAGCGAAGAAGATGATAATGACCTATTATAATAAACATAGTAGTTTGGATTAAAACTTAAGGAAAACAAGGAGCAGATGTGTTCACCATAATGAAATGAATGTTAGGATATGTGATAACAAATTGGACTTGTTTGCATGAGATAAGAAACAGAGATATCATTTTTCTTAAGGATTTATTTTATTGTTTGAGAGAAGGTGAGAGAGGTGGGGGGAAGGGGAAGAGAGAGAGAAAGAGTGGGGGGCGGGGGGGAAGGGCTCAGAGCAATCTCCATAATTGTACATCTTTAGCTATGACATGGTTTCATTCCACACAGGTGGATATGGGGCCATGTGGAGTGGAAACTAAACTGGGGGCCTCCCACATGGGAGGCAAGAACCTTTACTACCATCCTGGTGGTTACCAGTTATGCCACAGTTCAGCACATGGGTTTGCACAGGCCAGGGCTGGGACTCAATCCCCGGACCTCGCAGTTACAAGGCAAGCACTCAACCTGCTGAGTTATCCCAGCATCCCCAGAGAGATATAATTTTAACTGAGGTAAGAATAATGTACCCAGGCAAATTAAAGATTGTCAAAGAGGAGAAAATGAAAGAAAATATTCTCACAAATGAGCTGGGCCTTACAAAGATGTACATTGTGAAATTCTTTATGTTATGACATAAGGAAATATGAGAAAAAACACACCTTTTATCTTGAAATCTCACCAGACATTTTGTCTCTCAATGTCTAGGGAGATATTCCAAAGTCATGTGAGACACAGCACAATTATCCTTCAGGCAGGACTGCCCTATGCATTGTAGAAGTCTAGTATCCCTGGCTCCCCACTAAATGCTGATAATGGCCCCATTCATAATGACAACCAAAACAAGCCTTTTGAATTTTCAAAGCTCCCTTGAAGGGCAGTACCACCCCCCTTGAGAACCACAGATACATGTGAAAGCAATTTGAAAAGTTAAAAGCACTTTCCAAATACACAGTATGATTAATCTACAAAAACTGCAGCAGACTTTCAGTGAACACTATATATCTATATTATTTAAATGGAGGCTATTGAATTATAGAACACAAATGTTTTTTCTTTTTTATAAAACTTACTTTTATTTCTGGAAACATGGCAAGTGAATCAATAGACTTACTGAAAACAACTAAATATTATGGATTAGAAATAATTTCTTAAGAGCATCAATGAATGAACAGAAGAGTGAAGCATTCTTAGTCCAGGGATTGAATGAAGTGGAGCTCAGAGATGTAAGTCAAGTACAGCCCTCCAGGGGCATTTACTTAACCAGATGGACTTAACTTCAGTATCCAGGGCCTCATAGACATGTGAAAAAGGAGCTAAAGCCCCAGGTCTGCCCAAGATGGGGAGCCTAATAGCTCTTCTAATATGAAGGTGGTACATTTCCAAAGGCTATGATGTAGCATAAGGGTGAATTTAGAAACACCTCCATCACCCTCCTGGAGACTGCAAGGAAAACCTACCTCAGACTTTTCACTACAGAGGATAAGGGTGTGTGTGTGTGTGTGTGTGTGTGTGTGTGTGTGTGTAGATACGTGTGCCACGAATAACCGCAAGACATTCAAACCACAAGCTGTCCATGGCACAGTTTATAGCAAAAAATATCCACACTCTTCGGGTGGTCTGAATACCCCAAGTTGAGAATGTAACTGGAGTCATCCCAGGAAATTGTAATGCCTCTAGCACCTGGCAGAAGCACAAGTGAATCCTCTATAGAGGAAGTCAAATTTATCCAAGACACCAAGTATTTCCACATATAAAACATCAAGAAAAATGATCAAATTAAAGTTAAAGGATGGGGTTGCGGGGGGCGGTTAAGAGAGAGGAAAGAAAGAAGGAAAGAAAGAAAAAGAAAGAAAGAGAAAGAGAGAGAGAGAAAGAAAGAAAGAAAGAAAGAAAGAAAGAAAGGAAGAAAGAAAGAAAGAAAGAGAGAAAGAAGGAAAAAAAGGTAGGAAGGAAGGGAAGGAGGGAGGAAAGGAGGGAAAGAAATTAAGAAAGTAATAAAGAAATAAGGAAAGGGAAGAAAAGGGAAGGGAGTAGGGAGAGGGAGAAAGGTAGGGAGGGATATTGAACATACAATGGAATAAGAACCAAGAAAAAAGCAGCAGATTCCTGGAATAAGCCTGTAAAAACTTCAGATTCTGGAATAATAAGATAAAGACTATAAAATAATAATGTTTAGTGTACAAATATAAAAATAAAATATAATAAAAAATTTAATATAAAATAAAACCCAGGGGTTATTGGGATAGTTCAGCAGTTGAGTACTTGTCTCAAAATCATGAGGTCCGAGGCTCAATTCCCAGCCCTGGCCTGTGCAAACCCATATGCTGAACTGCAGAGCACATAGTAACCACTGGGGTGGCTCGGCAGCAAAGGTTCTCACCTCCCATTTGGGAGGCCGCTGGTTTGGTACCTGCCCCACGAGGCCCCACATCCACCTGTGTGAAATGAAACCATGTCACAACTAATGACGTACAACTATGGAGACTGCTCTGGGCCCTCCCCACTTGTCTCTCTCTTTCTCACCTCTCAAACAATAAAAATAATTTTTAAAAATTAAAAAAAAAAATAGAATAAAACACATGGAAATATATACAAGAAAAAGAAACTATAAAATATGATCAAGCAATTTTGAAAGAGAACCAAAAAAACTTATAGAAAAAAAAACCTCAATAGACAGATTTGTAATAATCATATGTGAAAAGAATGAGTACACTGGAAGACTGACCTGAAAAACATTTCCATGTGAAGCACAGAGAGACAAAAAGAGATAATATGAATGAGGGAAAGTCATGAAGGATAGATCAAGAATTATAACAAACATCTAATTACAGTCCCACTATAAAAAGTGAAAGAGGATGGGACAGAGGCAATATCTAAAGAGATAAGGGTTGGCAATTTTTAGGACTAATAAAATACATCAACCCACAGATACAAGAAATCCCCAGTTGAAGCCAGGATGGCTCAGTGGGTTAGGCGCTCACTTTGCAGCCCCGGGGACCAAGGATCAAATCCCGGCCCCAGCCTGTGCGGACCCATATGCTGAACTGGGGAGTGTCTCCAGTTCAGTTCTCACCGGGGTGAGACCCCGGCCCAGTTCCTGCCCTGTGCTGCCCCAGCCCACCGGTGGAATGAAACTATGTGGAAAAACCAATGATGTGCAACTATGGAGACTGTTCTGGGCCCTCCCCCTTCTGTCTCTGACTGTATCTCTCTCTCTCTCTGTGTCAAAAACAATAAATAAATCTTAAAAAAATAAAAGAAAGAAAGAAATCCCCAGCATTGCAAGCAGGATGTATAGATCCAACACAGTAAATTCCAGAACACCAAAGACAACGAGAATATCTGCAGTGAGAGAAAAAGGAAAGATTATTTTCAAAGGAGTAACAGATAATTTACTACTCAGTAGCAGTAGAAATAAAAAGCAATGTATAATATCTTCAATGGAGTGAGAAAAAATGATTTGTCATTTTCAATTTTATGTCCATAATGAAAGGTTGGAAAGCCATTTTCAGACACACAAAAAGTGAGAAAATTTGGTACCAAACATACCTTCATTTATGCAGAAGAAAAATTAGTTATTATGGAAGGTATGAGGAGCAAGAGGAAACAAAGCACAGAAAGTGAAAAATAGGTAAAATATTGAGTGTGTAAAGCACTAATAATAACAGACTTATGAGGTTTCAAAAGAAAGTTGATAGAATTAAGGTGCACAAAAATAATAGCATGGGGGATGCTGGCATAGCTCAGCAGGTTGAGTGCTTGCCTTGCAACCATGGGGTCTAAGCCCATGTGCTAAACTGGGCACAACTGGTAACTGCTGAGATGGCAGTGAAGGTTCTCACCTCCCATGCAGGAGGCCCTGTTTGATTTCTGCCTCACACAGCCCCACATCCACCTGTGTGGAATGAAACTATGTAACAACTAATGATGTAGAACTATGGAGACTGCTCTGGGCCCTCCCCACTTCTCTCTCTCTTTCTCTCACCTCTCAAACAATAAAATAAATCTTAAAAAATATAATAACATGTAAGTCAGAAAGAAAAAATGGAAAGTCAGGTTTTTATATTTTTCAGAAGAGTAAAATTATTGAGTAACTGATTTTGGTAAGTTATTTATGATTATTTCTAAAAAAAAAAAAATCACATACAGAATAGAGACAGAGTTCTTAAGCCAGTGGAATAAAAACCTGAAAATAGAAAAACAAAAAATAAATCCAAAGGATAAGGGCAAGACAGGATAGAAAGATAAATAGAACTTGAGAAAAAATAAAATAAAACAAAATCATAATAGCTCTAAACCTAAAAATATTAGTAATTATGATGAATATAAGTAAGTGTCCCACTTAAATACAAAGCTTATCAGAGTAGATTTAAAAAAATAATAATTTAACCAGGGAGAGATCCAAGATGGTGGAATAGATAAACACTGTGCCTTCTTCATTCTGTGAACACATTAAAATTACAACTAAGTTATAGAACAACCACCCTGGAGAACCATCTGAAGTCTAGCTGAACAGAAGTTTTATGACTAAGGATATAAAGAAGAAGCCATATCAAAACTGGTAGGAGGGGCAGAGACTGAAACGGGTCATCCCAAAACCACCATGTGGCAGTTGAGAATCAGGAGGGATACCTTAGCTGCAGAGGTTGCCCCTGGAGGAACAAGGGACCCCACCCCCACACCAGGCTCCCCAGCCCAGAGTACTGAAAACTTCCCTAACCTCTAAGCCCAAGGAAGCATAAAGAGCCCCAAACAAGATGAACCCAAACAGTCTCACACCAAGACACATTATAATTAAAATGGCAAAGGCTAAAGATAAAGAGAGAATCCCAACAGCAACAAGAGAAAGGCAACTAGTAACTTATAAGGGAGCTCCCATAAGACTGTCAGCTGATTTCTTAACAGAAACTTTGCAGGCCAGAAGAGATTGGCAGAAAATATTCAATGTAATGAAAAGCAAGGACCTACAACCAAGATTATTGCATCCAGCAAGGCTATCATTCAAAATCAAAAAACAAATAAAGAGTTTCCCAGATGAGAAAAAATTAAAGAAGTTTACCACCACCAAACCAATATTACAAGGAATGTTAGAGGAACTTCTTTAAGACAGAAAAAGAAAAAAGAAAAAAAGAGAGAGCAAAATTATGAATAATACAATGGCAATAGCTACATATTTATCAACAATTACTTTCAATTTAAATGGTTAAGAGCTCCTGTCAAAAGATATGGATGGGGGAAGCCGGGATGGCTCAGCGGGTGAAGGGCTCGCTTTGCAGCTCCGGGGACCAAGGATTGAGTCCTGGCCCCAGCCTGTGTGGATCCATATGCTGAACTGGGGTGTGCTTCCCATGTGGGAGACCCCAGTTTGGTTCTTGCCCCTTGGTTCGGCCCCTGGCTCAAGGGGGGCATGCCGGTCCCCACCCTGCGCAGCCCCCGCCCACCTGTGTGGAACAAAACCATATCAAAATCTGAAGACATACAACTATGGAGACTGCTCTGGGCCCTCCCCCTTCTCTCTGTCTCTCTCTATCTCTGTCAAAAACAATAAAATAAATCTTTACACACAAAAAAAATGACATGGACAGTATTGTGCTGAGTGGAGTGTCAGACAGAGAATGACAGATGCAATTTAATTTCACTTATATATGGAATCTGAGGAAGAAAATAAACAAACAAAACAGAAACAAACTCATAGATACAGAAGACATTTGGATGGTTGCCAGGGGGGGAGGGGGCTGGCAGTGTGGGTGAAAAAAGGGGAAGAAATTAAGAAGTACAAATTCATTATGACAAAGTAGTCATGGGGATGGAGGATATAACATAGGAAAATAGTCAATAATACTGTAATAACTATGTGTGGTGTCAGATGGGTATTAGATTTGTTGGGGTGATAGTTGGGAAGGGTTTGGGGGCAGGGTGAAAGGGTGAAGGGATTAAGAAATTTGTAGTTATAAAATGGGGGGAAAACCAGGATGGCTCAGTGGGTTGAGCACTCACTTTGCAGCCCCGGGGACCGAGGATCGAATCCTGGCCCCGGCCTGTGTGGACCCATATGCTGAACTGGGGAGTGCCCCCAGTTCAGTTCTCACTGGGGTGAGACCCCGGTCCAGTACTTGCCCTGCGCAGCCCCGCGCCCACCTGTGGAATGAAACTATGTGGAAAAACCAATGATGTGCAACTATGGAGACTGCTCTGGGCCCTCCCCATTCTCTCTGTCTCTGTATATATCTCTCTCTCTGTCAAAAACAAAATGAAACAAAAAATTTAAAATAGTCATGGGGCTATAAATTAAAGCCTAGGGAATGATATGGTAATAATTACGTAAAGTGCCAAGTAGGTATTAGAGTAGTCAGAAGGAATAATATTTTAAATTATGTAAATATCTAACCACTATGCAGTACACCTAAAATTAATATAAAATAATATTGAATGTAAGAAAAGAAGAGGTGGTACATAAATTATATACAATGGAATATTACCCATGCACACAAAAGAATGAAATCATGCCATCTGCAACAAACTGGTTGAACCTAGAGGGTATCATGATGAGTGTAGTAAGTCAGGCAACAAAAGACAAATGTCAGATGATTCCACTTATGTGGCTTCTAAAGAATAAAAACAAACAAACAGTACACAAACAGATCCATAGGTGCAAAGAACATTTTGATGGTTGCCAGATGGGAGGGGGGTTGGACAGGTGGGTGAAAAAAGGGAAGATATTAAGAAGTATAAATTCATAGTTTCAAAATAGTAACCAGGATATAAAGTACAGTATGGGGCATACAGTCAATAATATGGTAATAACTATGTATGGTGTCAGATGGGTACCAGATTTATCAGGGTAATGACTTTGTAAGTTATATAAATGTCTCATCACTATGTTGTACACCTGAAACTAATATAATGTTGTATGTCAAACATAATTGAAAAATAAAATTATGAAAATATAATTTAACCGTATGCTGCTTGTAAGAAACATCTTTTTTAAAAAATTTATTTTTGACAAAGAGAGATACAGAGACAGAGAGAGAACTGAACTGGGGGAGCTCCCCAGTTCAGCATATGGGTCCGCATAGGCCGGGGCTGGGATTTGATCCCTGGTCCCCAGCGCTGCAAAGTGAGCGCTTAACCCACTGAGCCATCCTGGCTTCCCCATGAAACATATCTTAAGCAAGAGTATACAGAAAGAGTTTAAAAGTGAATGGATGGAAAATGAAGTACTAAGAAACTATACTGGGTTTAACTATGTTAATATTAAGCAAAATTGACAAGACAAAGAGCATTTCTAGATACAAAAAGGGTCACTTTGAGATGTTAAGCAATTCTGCTGAACAGGAAGATCTGTTGATGTTAAATTTATACACTCAATAACTTCCCAGATATATTAAGCAAAAATGGACTAGTTACCAAGAGAAATAAACAAATCAGTAACTGGTAGAACAGACGGGGGTGGGGAGGGGAGGGAATCATCAATAAGGATGTAGAATATTTGAACAACATATTTAACACAACTGACCTAAGAGACTTTATGTCAGTTCAGGAAACAGATGCCAAGATGGTATTAAATGTGTCAGAGTTTTATTGGGCATACTGTCTATGAAGGATAAAAAGAATGAAGCAGTTGTAGGCAAGGAGAACCTTCTGACCACAACATAGGACTGAAACAATGGGAAAACGAAGGAGAAATGAGTAGGAAGAGTCTCAGATTACCGTGCAGTTCTAAAGGCATGGTTTGGGGGTGACCTTGAGCCTAAATTGTGCATTAGAGTAGTCTCACATCCCACAGGAACAGACCTGCACTAATACAGACAACATGCTCAGTTATTGGCTAGGAGCAATCTGGGGAAGTATTGGAGGATCCAAAGGAGTAGCAGTTGGGGCTTCAGTCAACTATGCTCCCCACAGCAGGAGAAGTGACTTGCAGTATTTATGACCATCATCGACATACTTAGCAAAAGAGCTGAGTGGTATGTTTTCACTGTCATCATAGACATATCCCAAAACTGCA